>CP094633.1:18286213-18390605 GCA_023657505.1 Camelina hispida | reverse complement strand
TAAAAAAATTTAAAATACTATACTGAAATGGTTATATAGTAAATGGGCTATAAAAAGACATGTTTAAATTAATAAAATATCATTAAATTTATGCTAACACGGATTAAATCTTCATTTTATTATTTGTCAACTATTAAATATTATTTGACATATAAATTTAAGTTGATTTAACTAAGATTATGTAGAATAGTTAAATCATTAAGAAAAATGTGACTTAATCATAGCGTATAAATGACTTGTTATGTATTTAGATCCCTTATTTTTTGTTATAATTAAAAATCAAAATAGAATCTCAAACACTAAACAAAAACTACATAAAACAAACAAATAGTCATGAAGTATATTACGGATTAAAAAATTAATATAAATATTTAGCCGCACAAACGGCCGAGAAATTTAGTTATATCTCTATTTGCAAAACATCTAATATTTAAATAACAACTACAATATAAAATATAAATAATAATAAAATATTATATGCACGCGGTGTACCGCGGATGAAAATCTAGTGTTCTTATATAAAACTAAAAAAAAATATATAATTTTATATTTTATCCAACATAATTTTTTTGGTAGTTATAAAAAACCTAGAAAAAAACATAATATCGGGTTAAAATCTATATAAAAGAATGAAGTAATTACTCAAAAGTTTAATGGGCCTTGACCTATACATTCTAATATTATACACTCTATCAATATTAAAATACTGGACATATCTAATTAAGTCGATTAAATTATGATTATGTAAGAAAACAAGTTATGATACGGTATACCGCGTGTTAATACTAAAATTAAAAATCAAAATACAATTATAAAATTTTTACTCTAATCGTAATAAACAAATGCAACTTATATTTTTGTTTTTTAATTACAAAAAAATTTGTCCCGCATTGTACCGCAGATTAAAATCTAGTTCTTCTTTAATCCGTTAAATCTTATGATAAAGCAATACATTAATTCTCTTTTTTTGAGATTTTATAATCATATTTGTATTGTTTATTATTTACAGATTATCATTTCATTTTATAAACTTTGATGTTTTCGATAAGCAATAATTTGACATGAGTTAAAATCAAGGGCGGATCCACATACAAGGGTGTGGGGTCAATTGACTCCTCATTAATTTTTTTTTAAATTTAGTAATACGCATATTAGTTTAGTAAAAATTTAGTAATACATATATTTAGTTTTTAAAAAAATAGATGTCACATCCTTTGGTGTTTGGACTGTTGAAGTTAGTTCTGATTTTGCTTGCTGATACTGTAGCTGTTGAGAAATGTTTTTTAGCGATGAAGATTGTGAAAATTCATCGATGCAATCGGATTGTAGATCAATTTCGGAATGATTGTTTAGTTTGTTTTATTGAAAAAATGTATCTTTACTATTAATCTCTCCATTTTTTATTACTTGTTATTCTAGAGTTAAATTTCTGTTTTATAATACTTGTCGTTTTAGATTTCTAATGCAAATATTTGGTAAAAATTTAAATTTTATCCAACTATTTTAATGTTTTGACCAACAAAAAAATTAGAAAATATATTAGAAAAAGATAAAATATAAAACTTAATGGTTTTCTTAATTTGCGTGAAACAACCTTAAACGACAAATAAAAAAACGTAGGGAGTACAAATGAAACTGTGATGAAAAATTTAGGATATAAAAACTCTTAGAATGGTTTTGTAAGATGTTTTCATATTTATATATAAAAAAGTTTTAGTTATGTTTTGACCCCGGTAAAAATAATTCCTAGATCCGCCTGGTTTAAATTATACTAGACGAATACATGATTTACTTGAGTTGCATCATCCTTGATCGAGCACGGGACCTCCTCCATGCATGTTAATATGGCCAAATTTAATGCTAAAAAGTAAAGGTGGTTATTTTTTTCTTGTCAAATGCTATTAAAAAAGCAATAACATTAAAATATAAAATGTGAAGTTAGATTTGATGTAAAAACCTTTATTAAAGGAAAAAAAATAAAGAGCTATTAAATATAAGTATATATTAAGAGACATAATACACATATTATAAACAAACATATAGAAGATAGTTAAAAGTACAAAACTTAAATTTCCTCTAAATATTATATAAAGCCTACTTTCAATCTGTACAAGCCCGGAAAACAAAAATGAAGAAGTCATCTACTCTATGCATACTAATTGTTGTCTTTGTCATATCTTCTTTGGGTAATTGTTTTTTTACTTCAAATATTATTGTTTGGTATATTAATGCTAATAATTTTATATGTGAAAGTGGGATGACAATTGTATTGTGGTGCTCATGGTTGGAACTAAAAAGAAACTAAACTATAATATAGAAAAACAGGAAAAAAGATAAAGTATGGAAATAATTTTTTTATATTTTGATTTTGATATATAGAGAATGGGAAAATGATAGGAGAAGCAAAACAGTGTGAAGTTTTGTTGGCTTGTGTAGATCAAGATAAATGCGTAAAACAGTGCATGGCTTTGTACAAAGGAGATGTAACCTGTCGTGATTTAGGTAAACCTCCGGAAGTTGGACCTGATTTATGTATTTGCAAGTATAATTGCTAATCTCTCTATCCAAACTAATCTTATGATCCGTTATTTCTTATAATTAAATAATAAATTTGTTTTATAACCTCTCTATTACTCTTGATCGCCAATTTCATTTATCCTTTGTTTCCTTTATATATTAAGATTGTATAGATATCAACATTAAAACATCAAGATTGATCTATCAAAGAGTCACTTGTCTATTCTTCTATCTGACGAACGGTCATTATTTCCAAAAAATTATTGACGATTGTATATGACTGAAAATTTCCGTTGGCCACATTTTACATCGGAGGAAGAAGCATTAGACTTTATTAGAGATGCATGTTTGCCATGCCATCCATAGTGATATTCCATCTACTTTTGATTAGATTTATTAGTTCTTTCTAAGGCTTTTTTTGTCAACAAAAGATTAGCTCAGCAAGCCAATTGGGTGGAAAATTGTTTACAAACAAAACATGATGCGGAGAAACACGCGTTTTGCGTGCCAGAGAATCCGCACTTACATTTACACTTCTAGGGATAAAAGATAAAGAGAAAGATGAAAATTCTTCCTTGTCAATCTTGATGTTGTCAAGGTACGCTGAGAAAGCTGGCCAGTCCGCAGGAGAAGACACCATCTTCACCAAGTCTGAACAGTCTGTAAAGAACGCCACGTCTCTGAAATCATGTCCGATCATTGCACCGCATCGCCCAGATGAAAGATTCTACTTCTGCATGTAAGGGGAGAGACTCCGCCGGAAATTTGTGGCTCCTCGAAGTGGCTGCGTATCCTGAAATGATAGATAGATAGAGAAGTTATAGTCATTGGATTATTTAACCATTAATGAGTCAATTCAAAGTACAAATACCACAAATCATTTAGTACTTGGAGAGCCATATAGTTTATCGAATTAGTAAAAACCATGAAAAAAAATTGGAAATTAGTTAAAAATAACTCTAGCCATGAGAGAGTCAAGGAGAAAAAAAAATGTTGACGACAGAAATAAATGATAAAAGATTGAGTTTCTATTTAAATTTAATAAACTAAATTAAAGTAAGGTATAAAAATAAGAGTTGTATGAAATTTTGGATTTTATTTTAAATGTCTAGAAACCAAAAAGTCATAAAGTACATCTAAAATTTTCATTTTTTTTTTTGGTCAAACATGCGATATTTCATTTATCAATTAGGGTTCATTACAAACAAAGTCTCCTTCGCGAGCATGAGCTCGTTGATTGAAGTTTGAAGCAAATATGGTGTTGGTGAAACCCGATTCAATTGGAACTCTCACTGTTGCCAGAGTTGCTAGAGCTTCAGCCATCAACGGTGAGGAGACCTGTGAAGCTGACGATGCGCCTTCCAAGATTGGATTTTTGCTTTGATCCCTGAAAACCCAACCAAAACCCGCATGTCCTTCTATTCTCCATGCGGCATCAACAATCCAGAATGGCCAAACTGCGATTTGGATCCCTGTGGGCAATTCGAGGTTTGGTAGGTTCTTTCGTCACTGCATTGTGCCTCTTGCCATTCTCGACATCAAAGGATAGTCATGGATAACACATCAATCACTGAGATTCGTTCTTTATTGAACAGCAGCCGGTTTCGCGTCGTCCACAAGGACCATAAGAACCATGGTGCCAACGGTCCCAGACTTATTCTGTGGGGGAAGGCAAAACAACTTGTTAACTAAAGTTATACAAGCTTTTGTCGAAAGAACTTCCTCTGTCACAACGGAGGTGGACAAAGGGCTAGATTTCACAGCGAACCGCAAAGGGCAATGGAAGAATAGGTGCAATGTTGTCTCCTCCGCTCCACAATGAAGACATTCAGGGTTCAAATTGATGTGCTTTTGCAAGAGTTTGGTCCCCACAGGAAAAGCCTCTTGTGCGAGTTTCCAGAGAAACATCTTAATCTTGGGGGATTTAAGTTCCCAAATTGTTGAGGTCCAACTGAAGTCAGTAGCAGGGGTGGCAAGAGAGGAAGGTCGCTTCGTCTCTATAGATTAGAGAGTCTAGTAACCGGATTTTGTCGTGTAAACTCCCGATACTGTTGGTAACC
Source organism: Camelina hispida (assembly GCA_023657505.1). Lineage (NCBI taxonomy): Eukaryota > Viridiplantae > Streptophyta > Magnoliopsida > Brassicales > Brassicaceae > Camelina > Camelina hispida. The sequence continues at coordinate 18,386,028 of CP094633.1, read as the reverse complement.
AGGCCCATGTATCAGTGCTCTTGTTGTGCTTGGTCTGATTTTCAGGATATCATCCTCATAAGCTGGTAGTATTTCTCTGATTAAAGGCACATTCCATTCGCCAGAGCTCGGTATGAGGAGGTACGCAACCTTTAGTTGACTTGAGGCTTCAGTAGGTGGTCCTACAGGCATTGAGGAGTGGATAAGGAGAGCCAGGGCTATACAAGATTGGTGTAGTCTCACCATTAGCAATTAGACAATCCAGTTTCCATTTTTATAGGTCTCTCCCAGGCAAAACCCTCTCCAACCGTGAGATGCAGAAGATGATAGAGGGAAATCCAAAAATGAGGTCTCCTTACAATACTTTCCCATAACTCGGGACAATAAGCAATCCTGTTTGTAAGTATCTGCCAGAGTTTAGCAAGTAGAGCGTCGTTAAATGTCTTTATGTCTCGAACCCCAGTCCACCTTGTTTGAACGATCTAGTCATTCTTCTCCATGAGATCTAACATCTTCTTCATACCCGAGTTGGATTCCCACCAGAATCTGGTAAGAACTGACTGTATTCTTTTGCATAGAGCATTAGGTAACTTAAAGCATGACATGGTATATGCAGGCATTGAGGCGAGCACCGATTTGAGTAGTGTAAGTTTTCCTGCTGATGAGAGGAATCTTGAGGACCAGCTAATGGCTCTTTGCTGGATACGGTCCACAATTTTAGAGAAAATATCTTTTTTCTTTCGACCAAATAGTTCAGGAGGCCCAGGTATTTCCACTGACCACCTTCTTTTGTAATAGCTAGATCTCTTTTGACTCTTGCTTTTGTTTCTACACTCGTGTTCTTTGCAAAAGTAATTGCTGATTTATCAGTATTAATTTTCTGACCCGAAACTTCCTCATATTTTTGCAGAATCGATTTTAGCTTGAGGCAGCTCTTATGATCCGCTCTGCGAAGAACATAGTATCATCAGCAAAGAGTAAGTTATTGACACGTGGACTCTCTTTTGCCACTCTGATGCCAGGTAGGCTGCCTTGATCCTGAGCTTTCTTGCCGAGAGAACTTCACTGTAGAGAATGAGACGTAGGGAGAGAGTGGGTCTCCCTGTCTAATGCCTCTTGTTGGTACTACCGAGCCTAAAGTCTGGCCATTGATCAGGTATGAGTAGGATACCGTAATGCACTGCATGATCCATTGGATCCAGTGTCTATGAAAGCCCATTCTGTCTATTACCGCCTCAATGTAGTCCCATTCTAACATGTCGTGCGCTTTGCTCATATCAGTTTTAACCGCCATGGAGACTCTCACTTTTGCATTCGATGTTTTCAGGTAGTGGAGAGTTTTATGGGTGATTAGCACATTGTCCGAAATAACTCTTGAGGAACAAAAGCCGACTAGTTTTCTGAGATAAAGGTATGTAGGATCGGTTGTAGTCTCTTTGTCAAAAATTTTGAGATAATCTTGTAATACACTGAGCATAAAGCTATTGTCCCGTAGTCCGAAACCTTTTGTGGACTTGATATTTTGGGTATGAGTCGACATGCGTATGGTTTATATGCTTAGGTAGCGTACCATAGACAAAGAAAGCTTGGATTTCTGCAGTTATCTCTGTTCCCACTGAGCTCCAGTTGGATTGGAAGAAGCTGGCTGAGAATCCATCGGGACACGGGGCTTTATCCGGTGGATGGCAAAACATGCGTTTTGAATCTCCTGCAGTTGGTATACTGATTAGCGCTTCATTGTCTTGTGTGGATATGCAAGGTTTGAGAGCTTCCAAGACAACACTCTTCCTGTCTCATGTCGAGAGGTAAATATTTGTTGGAAGTAGTCAATGATAGCTTTTACAATTTCTTTCTCCTCAAAAACTGGTGCTCACATCGCTGATTCCATAACATAAATGTTATTGATTGCTCTTCTTCTTTTTGTTGCAGCGTGGAAGTAACCTGTATTTTTATCCCCCAGAGTTAGCAAGAGTTGTCTGCTCCGTTGTTGCCAGAACGCTTCCTCTTGTTTATATGCAGCTAAGATTTTTTGTTTATGAGGGAAATTTCCTCTTGATTATCCGTACTGGCACTCATGCTTTCTTCCAGTTTTTCTCGCAGTTCATTACTCTCCTTCTGGTTGTTCTCGTGTTCTTCTTTGCTCCAGGTAATTATTGCATGGTGACACGCACTAATACGCTCGTTGTGTACCCGCAGGTAGTGACGCCCATGTATCAAGAACCATGTTACGCACTTCCTCATTATCTTTTAAACGCCTATCGTATCTGAATAAACTCTTCATTCGATTTTTGATAGGGTGGCAAAGGTAACTAGGGGGCGATGATCAGAACCTTCAAACCTCGGGTATTCACTGCGACCAGATGGGAACTCTACCACCCATTCACTGTTGGACATTGCTCTATCCAGTCGACAGCGGACCATATGGGTATGTCTTTTCCCTCTCCAAGACAGATAACACCCAGAATGCTTTAAATCATAAAGATCGCAAGTTGACATAAATGACCTTAGTGGAGTGAAGGATCCTTCTGTTCTTGGTGGACCACCTACCTTTTCAGATTCATTTATGATATCATTAAAGTCCCAGTGAGAAACCAAGGACCACTACAGGAAGCAAAATCCTGGATCTGATTCCAAATAAGAGAGCGTTTGGAGTGGTCCGGTTCTCCATATACAAAGGTAGAGTGGAATATTTTGCCTTTTGATGTAATCCTTGTATCAATAAAGTTTTAGCATGACTGGAGGATCTCTATTTCCACACTTGGTTTCCAAAACAGGAAGTCTACCCAGATGTTGCAGAAGGGGTAACTATGAAGGACGATGAGTAGTTCATCCAGTCCAAGTGTTGGAGCACAAATTCTGACGAGTTACGTGTCTCCATGAGGAATAAAATATCCGGGAAATCTTTCTTTTGATCTCCCTAAGTCGCTGGCCTATTGTGGGATTCCTCAACCCACAACAGTTCCAGCTTAGAACTCTTAAGGAAGAGGTGTTCGCGGATTTTGAAAATCCACCACTTTCTTTTTACTCGCCGGGATCAAGATAATTTTGGGATTTGGCGTCTTTGGGTTTTTAGACTTTCCAGTTCTTGAGGTTCCAGCCTTAGAGTGGAAACCTTTGCTTTAGGATCTTTGGCTTTGTTAGCTCCTCCCATGGTATCATCTTTTCCAGTATGGGCTTTTCCGCTTTCTTTGGAGATCCAAAGGTAAGGTTTCGTTTTTGTGATTTTGCTCCCATCAATGTCGTGTTAGCTTTTATTGTACCATTTGCTAACGGTGGTCGACCTCTTCCTCTTTTGTGTTTTTCACTTCTTGTGGGGGTTGTCAAGGTAAGTTCTCGGTCGGGAGTCCCTTGGAGATACACTGGCCTGTCTGGTGAGGATACCGGTTGTAAAAGGCCAGAATCTGGGTTTGCAGATGCTGCAAGGATGCTGTCAGCAGTTAGCCATAAGTTTTCTACTCTCACTGAATAACTCGCATTTTCCTAGCAGCACTTTCAGTTTGGTCCACACAGTGTTGAATTGTAACTTCCGAGATCATTCAGAATTTGTTCTCATGATAGCGCTTGTACTGGTGGAGGCGTGGTCGGATATGGGCTAGTAGCTGATCTTTCCAGTGAAGGGCGTCGAGACCTGGAGGAGAGTGATGCCTCCTACTGGACAGCACAGAGGAGGTAGGTTTTGCTCGCCACTCCAAGTTATGGCGTCTAAGATAGTTATCATTTCCTCGATGAGACCAGTTTTGTATTTTATCTCGTTGATAGGATCTGACTTGCCGGTCTAGAGATCTTATAGGGGATCGGCGATGGGAGATGTGAGGATGGTTATTAGACCTAGTCTCCACATGGGAGTAGGATCTATCCTCCAGGTTCGTCGCTTTCCTCTTCATGTGATTATATTCCTGGTCGGGTAAAGTTATCGGTTCACTTGCTCCCACAGCTGATCTTGGCGCTGTAAAGTTGTCTTCGGGAGTGTAGTAGTTCCTTGAAACGGGGTTTGACACTGTTGGTTCAGAGTGGACCGTGGAGGTTTGTCTCTCTCTCAGTTGTTAGAGCTAGTCCCGGACAATCTTTTTCTCGTGAGTAAGTCGGTGGCAGTGTAGATAGTGATTTTGAGGTTCTTATAATCCAGGTACACCAGTGCCTCATTACCATTAGCAAATTCCACCACAGTTTCTTTTGTTAGAGGTTGCAGACCGTTGATGAGAACTTTTACTTTGACAGATGCCGGGGTAATTTCCAAGTCTAAAAATTCTCCAAATTCTTCTGCCACATTTTCAACATAGCTGGTTGCCAGAAATGTTTTGGGAGTCCTTGTAATTCGATCCAGAAGGGGATCATAGCCGGGAAAGATTCAGAAATAATAGGTTCCCATTTTTGCAGGATTACCATCCACTTGTCAAAGAAATATGGTCTACTATCGAGAACCTTTTGCATATCTTCCTCATACTCAAAGGTGAACTGGAAGCATCCTTTGCCAAGATCCACTCCTGTGCTGTTCCTCGTAAGTTCCAGCGGTTGGAGAGGAAGGGGAAAAGCGACCAGAGGCGTTGAGCAGCCGGATTAGTGAGTCTTCCCATTAGCTTGAGAGCATTGGCTTCGATGAGTTCTGAAGTATCAAGATCGGGGCTCAGCTACGTTTCCGTGGTGGTGGAGAGAAGCCCTGGTCTATACCTTTCCCTTTTAAACGATAAGGTATGTTTCTGCTCATTTTGTTAGGGGTTTGTGGTTTGAGTAAACGCAGAGTGGTTAAGGGTTTACTTCTCGGGTTATCAAATATCACCAGTGTTTAAGTTGGCAACAAACGGTTTCAAAACGGTTGCAAGGTTTTCAAAGATTTCAAGGGTTAGAAAAACAAAGTAAGAGAGCTAGAGATTACCAATCTTGGTGTTGTGAGCCAAAGGTAGGCCAGTATTGAGGAGATTTGTCGAGGAGCTTGCCGGAGATATCAATCATTACACCAAAATTCAAATTCTTCGTGCTTCGGACTGGCAGGTAATAGATTGTTTTTAGTATTTTTTGGTGGTTGAGATTTGGTTAATAGAAAGTATCATATTTCTACTAACTCTCTCGGGGACCGGGTCTGGGAGCGTTTTTGCCTCTTCATTTTATAAGTTTACGAGATTCATACTGCATTAAAATTTTCATTTAATATACATATATAAGCTAACTTACAAACTTATGAAAGTGATAAAGTATTACGACAAAGTCAATATTACTGTTTTCCTATATTTTATATAATTTTTGGCAATTGCAAACAATGTATAATTAACAAATTAGAAGAAAAGCAATATGATATATATACACATACGTTAAAACAGCCAAAAATAAATTAATGAAGAGATCTTCTATATTATTCGTACTAAACTACTAATTGTCATTTTCATCATTTTTCTTTAGGTGATTTTATTCTTTTATTTTAAAGTGATAAAGTGATATATAGATTAAAAATTACAAATTAAACATTACCTCTTAATATTTGTCCAAAAAAATTTCAAAAAGAAGAAATGAAAAGAAAACTACAAAGAAGAAGGAAAAATAAATAGATACTTAAAGCCTACTTTCAATCTTCATAAACCAGGAAAACAAAAACATGATGAACTCTTCTATAATATTTGTAGTAATTGTGGTTTTCTTCATTTCCTCTTCAGGTAACTATTCTTTTCATTTGTTATATTAATTTCATAATTTGACTTAATATCGGGTTGCGAAATATATTGTTGTGTTCTTGATTGGAACTTAGAAAAAAGACTAAACTTAAATATAAAAGTAAGGAAAAGATTCATTCTGTAAAATAGTTAATATATTTTGGTTTTGATAGATAGAGAATGGGAAAATTTGTAGGAGACGCAAAAAAATGCTATGGTCGATGGACTTGTTCTCGTGAAGGCAAATGCAAATAACAGTGCATGGCTACATACAAAGGAGATGGAACCTGTCATGTTTATTATTTTCCTTCTTTGCCTACTCCGGTAGTTTCTTATATGTGCGATTGCAAGTTTGATTGCTAAATCTTATGATAAAACAATACATTAATTCTCTCTTTTGTTTGAGATTTTATAATCATTTTTGTATATTTATATTATTATTATCATTTCATTTTATAAACTTTGATGTTTTCGATAAGTAAGAATTTGACATGAGTTATAATTATACTTGACGAATACATGATTTACTTGAGTTGCATCATCCTTGATCGAGCACTGGACCTCCTCCATGCGTGCTAATGGTCTTTAAACTTCCAACAAAACAAAAATTTCCAAAAATATCACAAAGAAAATTAAAAGATTTAAGACACAATTTTGCGAGTATTTGCCAAAAATTCCAGATGTGCATGGTCATTTATAGTTGACTATTTCACATATGTAATAGATCATATATGTGGACGATTAAAGAAAGACGATCAATCCTTCTCTTAAGATTGTTACATCTCCATCAAAAATTAACAACGGCTGGTTAGAACCACCAAGAATAAGTTCTAATCATAGCATTTCTTGAACTTGAAAAGTAGTGATACATTAACTTTTTTGAGAAAGTAAACTTCTCAAATGGATACATAGGAGATATCCAAAGCCTCTTTCCCTCATCTTACATTATTTCCATTTCGATGTGTGAACTAATTTGGGCCTTAATAAAGAAATGGACCTTATTTTGGAAAAAAAATATTTGGCCAGCAAATCTCAATAAAGTATGTCTGTATCTTGATTTGGTTAAATGGTTATGGTCCGACCACTGGATTATATCCATTATTATCGTATAATCGTATCCAATTCACTCGACTTATCAAAGATTAGTACACGAATAATAATTTAAGTATCAGTCGTGATGCATGTGCCAAGGGTCCAAATAGAAACCACCAAAATCTTAATCTGAAATTGACAAATAATAATAAAAATAATAATGGGACTAAAGTTGTTGGCTCACCACGCTCTAGTTGTATACTTGTATTCTATAACTGAGATAACACAAGCACATATATTCTATGACTAATGTATGTGCTTGTGAATTGTAGTCGTCTAAGACTTATATGCAATATCACACCATTTATATTTTACAACGACAACTATAATAGCAATATAATAAACTTGTATGGTCATTACTTTTTATGTTTATTTTAGTGGATATATCTGAGATTATTTGTTTGTAGTGTTAATATAGATTTAAGAGAAACTTGTGAATTTTATTGCGAAATAATAATAAAAATATTTGATGATTAGGAAATCCCACTGAGATGAGAATCATCAACATGTAGTAGTATTCTTATATGCTGTCTCTATATGCTTTGTCTCGTCTTCACATGAAGAATTTTTTTAAGTCACCAACAACTCCTCACCTCAACTAATTTATCCTATAGAATAGAGTTTTATATAATATTTCTTCTCTAATAAAAAACATTTCAAACACGACACAACGAATTTGAATATATAACAATTATAATTACGTGTTGAAATAATATGGCACTTTACTTTTAATCTTTAGATTTTTCTTTCAAATTAGGTCAACGAAACAAAATTGGTTTTGAAAAGATAGAGAAAAGTTGAGATTTTCTTATGTTTTTGTGAGTGCAAATTAGGTAATCTTTACCCGACAAAAAATCCAAAGAGAATGGAGACAACAAGAAGAACATCATCGGTCAAACAAACTCTTTTTTTTATGTGCTTATTGTTTTCCTATGTATTGGTCTCAAGTTATGATGATGTCAATACACACACAAAATAGTTTATTAATTATTTTACTGTTTGGATTTCTATACATTTTCTAAAGTTTCATCTAATTGGAAAAAATGATGTAAACAAGAAACTACACATTTTTTTTTGTTGAAAATTTACAACATTTCCAAAAATTACTGATAAATTTTTTTAACGAAATACAGAAATACTTTATATTATTATATGTTTGAACCTTTTAGAACATATAATTTTTAAATTAAACAATACAATTTATTCGATTAAACATTAATCACAATATTTTTGAATCATCTTCTAATATAACCATAAATTTACAAAACAAAACAAATATTTCAAAGTCAGTAAACAATTAACCAATATTTAAAAATAAATTAGTAAACCAAATTTAAATTATTCTAGTTAAAGATATGGTTATTACTTTTATATTATATATATATATAATCTCACAAGAGATTTAACAAAATTGTGGATACAGGAAAACATTAACAAGAGATATATAAAAATGAATGATTTGATATTGAAATAGGTTGGAAATTCCCAAGATAATAAAAATGATTGTAGGTTGAAATTTTAAAATATATAAAATGCTAAAAAAAAATGAAGAACATTTAGTGGAGCAAGTACGAGCTCGAGCTGCACATCACTCCCTTTCAAAAAAATTTAATAACAACAACTCTCTCTCTTCTCTCTCTACTCCACTTTTCTCAAAATCAAACCCAAATTTCACAACTTTCAAAATCCTCTCTCTCTTTCTACATCTCTCTGTCTTTCTTACAATAAGCTTGCGAGTTTGGGTCCAAAGTTGAAAGTTTCTCTCCTCCTTCTTCTTCCTCTACACAACTTTTACTTTGTCACAGACTCACAGTTCCTCAAAAAGCTCACGCCAATTCCAACATCATATCACATCAATGGTTCATCTTCTTTTTCTAAGTACCGCCCATGATACCCAATGATTAATCCCTTTTCATGCGCGAATCCCACTTCATTCCTTCGTTTCTCGATAAAGCTATATATGTCTTAGTCCAAACACCCTTTTCTTTTGTCCCCCCTGGATCTGTTCTTTAATCTTCAATAGAGATTCAAACTTTATTTGAAAATTGTACTATTTCCTCTGTCAAAGTTTCGATTTTTATTTGTGGGTTTTTTGAACACCATGGTTACAGAAGCTTGGATTGTGAAAATGAGAAACCAAGTAAGTGCTAATCTCAAACACGCTCTTCTCCTTGAATCTTCAACAACTAAGAAACCCCCTAAAAGCTCTTCTCTTCCTAAACAAACCATTGGAATCTTATCTTTCGAAGTAGCTAACGTTATGTCCAAAACCATTCACCTTCACCGTTCTCTCTCCGATACAGAGATCTCTAAGCTCAAAGCCGAGGTCTTTCGTTCTGAAGGAGTTAGGAATCTTGTTTCTTCCGATGAGAATCACCTTCTTGACCTCGCTGTCTCTGAGAAGCTTGATGATTTGAGCCGTGTAGCTAGCGTTGTGTCTAGGTTAGGTAAGAAATGTAACGAACCGGCTTTACAAGGATTTGAGCATGTTTATGAAGATATAGTGAATGGGGTGATTGATTTTAGGAAGTTAGGGTTCTTGGTTAAGGACATGGAGAGTATGGTTAAGAAGATGGAGAGGTTCGTTAATGCTACTTGTAGTTTGTATTGTGAAATGGAAGTGGTGAATGAGCTTGAACAAGCTGTAGTGAAGCTTCAACGAAGTCAACAGCATCAAGAGAGTGTTAAAGCTTTTGAACAGAAGCTTATGTGGCAGAGACAGGATGTGAGGAGTCTTAGAGATGCTTCTTTGTGGAACCAAACTTATGATAAGGTTGTTGAGATGTTGGCTAGAACGGTTTGTACTATCTATGGTAGGATTGAAACTGTTTTTGGGGGTTTGGGTTTGGGTTTGAGAGTGAAAAAGGATGTGACTTTGAAGAGAGATCGTAGCAAGAATGAAGCTAGTAAGGTTACTAACTCAAGATCTGTTGCGGGTTTTAAGGATTCGAGGAGAAGTGAAGCAGAGGAGTTTACACGTGCAGGGGATTTCAATTTCCCTTGTGGGACTAATCCTGGGAGGATGTTCATGGAATGTCTTGCTATGAATAGCTCCACTATTGGTGATGATGATGATGATGATGATGATGATGATAATGCTCGTATCAGGATTCCTCTGAACACAGCTCAGGTGATTCGGACTAGTAAGTTTGGTTTCAAAAGCAGGTTAACTCAACATGCTTCAGCTTCAACGATTGGAGGTTCTGCTTTATCTTTGCACTATGCCAATGTTGTGATTGTGGTAGAGAAGCTTCTCAAGTATCCTCATCTAATAGGCGAGGAAGCAAGAGATGATCTTTACCAAATGTTACCAACGAGTTTGAAAACAACGCTCAAGGCTAATCTCAGGTCATACTTGAAGAACATTTCCATCTACGATGCTCCACTTGCTCATGATTGGAAAGAAACTATAGATGGGATACTTTCTTGGCTTGCACCTTTAGCTCACAACATGATCAGGTGGCAGAGTGAACGCAACTTCGAGCAGCATAATCAGATTGTGAAGCGAACGAACGTTCTTCTACTTCAGACGCTTTACTTTGCTGATAGAGAGAAGACTGAAGCTGCGATTTGTAAGCTTCTTGTAGGGTTAAACTACATTTGCCATTACGAACAGCAGCAAAACGCATTGCTGGATTGCGCGAGTAGCTTTGATTATGAAGATTGTTTCGAGTGGCAGAGCCAGTGCCGTGCAGCTTACTTGGACTAACAGTTTGGGAGTTTTTAGTGTTGTTTTATAGATACATTTGTTTATGATTCAACACAATGTGAATATCTAAATCTCTAAATTTCGTTTGCATACATAAAAAATTATTGTGGAATTGAAATTAAGTTGTTGGTTACTTTAATCTTTGAGATGGTTTAAAACGACTTAGATGTGTGTTGAAGAATCTGAGGTTTTATGAAGACATGTAATTAAAGCCAACCCAACAAGAGAGAGATATGTTAGGTGATGAAGGCATTTAATCAAGAGGGAGATTTGGTGGAGAAAAGGGCTGTGCATTGATGTTTATTGAACCAAACCAAAGCTTCACATTTTTGTGGTTGAGATTTTTACTTTGTCAATGCTGAGCATTTCCTCTTTTCATTTATTATTTATTCCCAAAGCCATTGTTATCAGTAGTAAGCTCTACATAAGTCATAACCCATAACCCAAATACAGAAATCTAGAGAAAAAATGCGGTTAGCTAAAGCAAGGGATGTCAAATGACAAAGTGGTGTTCCAAGAATCGAACACTGGACCTCTCGCACCCACACCCACTTTGATACAATGCTCGTTAGTTTTTCATACATTTTGTATCAAATAATTTAGTTTTGTCATCCAAAGTGATGGAAAAAGACAATATTTTCCATCCAATGTTTGCAAAGTTAAGTTAATGTTACAAATCGTCAGACTTTATCTTATAAATAAACTAGAATAGGACCGTGCTATAACATAGGTTGATATTTTATTGTATTTTTTTTATTAGCATATATTGTTATAAGTTTTATACTGTTATTTTTATTTTATGTCATAATAATATGCTTATGTATGTCTATTTGGTATAATTGATTATTTACCGAGGTAAAAAAAAAATTGATTATTTACCTTGTTAATTCAATGGATATATCCAGATTTTTCTCTTACTCTGTATATTTTTTACTTTGTAAAATTTGTTAATATTGTGAAAAGTGTAAGATATTTGTTTAGATGATTAGGTATAAGAAAATGATTTGTTATAGAGATTTGTTAAAATGTGCACCTGTTTGTAAGGAAATGATGTATATATATTTATAATATTACAAATAATAACTTCAAATTGTGATATTTATTAAAATGGTAAGAGTTTATTATATAAATCTTACAAATAGAATGTTATATTAGCAAATAAACATCCACTCCTCCGCATATTAAGAAGAATATTCTCATTTTCTCTGTGTATCACAAATTGTACTTAGTCAAATCTCATATCTTAATTTGTTCGATTTTAGTTCATACGATTTCATGATAACATTTTCTCTTCATTATCTCATCAAATCTTTATTTCTCTCTCTAAAATTGTAGTTTTAATTGTGAATTTAATGTATATTTTGTTTGCTTAATATATATATATATATATATATTTTTGTAAAGAAGATATGACTTCGGATCATGACAATAAGATGCATTTTTACTTGGATCTCAATACTATTCCTCTACCTAATAAATATCAACACTGTTGGATATGGGCTTTGCCCCCACACTCCTGAAGCCCAAATAGAAGATTTCAAGAAGATGTGGGCCAAAAGTCTTGGATCAGGCCCAACAGGCCGCAGGGGCAAAATCGTCATTTCGTCGAAGACGGAAGAAACCCTAGGTCAAGGTCCCACTATAAATACCGACATCATTGTCGAAATGGGGATCCGAAATTCTGGGCAATTAGAGAGATAATAAGCTTAAATTTTCGTATTAAGCATTTTTAGCTCTCAAATTGTCATTTCCTGTAAAACCCTTGACTACAATTCTTAAGTTAAATAAAAGGACCAGATCCGATTCATCCCACTTTGTTCTTATTATTTATATTGTCGATTCTTACATCAACAATTTGGCGCCCACCGTGGGGCTGAACGAGATCCTTACATTTTGACGAGAAGAATTCGAAGAACAAGGCGTTTTCGGAAAACCAGAAGCATGTCTCAGACCAATCACTCTAGCAACGAAGGCGTGAACTCCTCCCCAGCCCGCGACGTGTCTCCTCCACGCACCGTATGGGGGCGCACCCGCGCGAGGACCAACCAACTCCAAGGCGCCAACATGCCCGAAGCGGGAACGGGCGAGGACGCAACACTCACCGACCGCGCAGCCGTAGGCGCTACGCGCGTAGCTCCCACCAATGGCGTAGCCGAAGGCGTTACGTCCCCTGTTCGCGAAACCACTGGAGTCAATTCAACCGACCGTGAAGCCGTAGGCGCTACGCGTGTCAATCCGACAAATGGCGGAACCAATGGAGCAATCCTTCCTGATCGAGTAGCTGCTGAAGACGCACCAAATGGTCGCGAAGATATGGGCGCTACGCGCGACATTTACCCCCGTCGATCATCCAGACGCGTGAAAATCAGTCAAGCAGCGCTTGACGAAGCTGTACGAAGAACCTTGGATAAGATGAGCGGTCAAGCAGCGCAGATAGAATCACAAGGACGAAATGACCATGCAAGACATCATCGGCCACAGGAGGATGACGCGTTGGCACCACGAACTCCGCGAGCTGACCTCCACGCTCCGCGAGCTGACCTCCACGCTCCGCGAGCTGACCTGCACGCTCCGCGAGCTGACCTCCAGGCTCCGCGAGCTGACCTCCACGCTCCGCGAGCTGACCTCCACGCTCCGCGAGCTCACCTCAACGCTCCGCGAGCTGACCACTATGCTCCGCAAGCCAACCACTACGTCACTAACATACCAAGAGCTGAGCACAACGCTAATGGAAGGCCCCGTCTCTCGTCGATCATTGTCGGACCCAATAATGAGCAGCCAAGGGTACACTTTCAGGCCAGCCAGGTCCCCGCAGATCAGCGTGCAGATCCAAGTCGCTCCGAGAATGCTGAGAATCACGCGCTACGGCAAGAACTTCAGCATATGCAAGCTCAGCTGCAGACGCTTACGACTCAGATGCACAGAGCAACGAGCGGAGCCCCGGAACTCGAAACTGTATTAGCGGAGGCGCGACGATCGCCCTTCACCACAAAAGTGACAGGCGTCAGAGTAAGACGCAATCCCGATACCAACAAAAACAAGCCAATACCGTACGATGGCAAGGGGGATCCCACTATCTTCTTGAAGTCTATGTCTATCCATATTGGTAGTTCATACTTTTCTCCCGACGAAGAGGACGCGGGAAGTTGTCAATTGTTCGTCGAAAGCTTAACCGGAGAAGCATTGAACTGGTTTTCAAAGCTCAAGGCCAATTCGATCGATGGTTATGAAGCACTCACAACTGCTTTCCTTCAGCATCACCAATGTTTCATGAACGTCCCTGCGTCAAACGCCGAATTATGGAGAATGCGTCGAAGCCCAACGAGTCGCTGCGAACTTTCATGGCAAGATTCGAGGAGTTGTAACCCAGCTCGCCATCAGCGACGAATCCGCTATCGGAGCTCTAAGGGACGCACTCGCCCGCGGAACCAGGTTCAAGGAAGACCTAACAATCTTACCCCTCCAATCCCTGCGCGAAGTCTTTGCGCGTGCGAACCGATACATGCTGGTGGAGGAAGACCAAGGGAAAGAAAGCCACGATCAAACTGATGCGGCAGAAAAAGCGTCGAGAAGGCTCCGAGCTCAAAGGGTAAAGCCATAGACGAGTACCATGAACCACGCCAGCACTACAACAGAGATTACGCCCGAGGCGAGAAAGGAAGAAAAGCAACGATGTTTGCCATTGATGGAAAAGAACAACCGACCAAGCCTTGGAACAAATGGAATCGCGAGTCCGATAATCCCGGCTTCAAAGGCAAGCGACCGTACTGCGAGTTCCACAGGTTCACCGGACACTCGACTGAAGAGTGTAAAACACTTCAAATGCTGCTTCTCGAAAAGTACAAGAAAGGTGGCGTCGATGTAGAGCGAGAGCGCAGAAAAGTTGTCGCACACAAAGATAACCAGTATTGCCTAAGAGACGAACAACAGCACGACAGACGGCGCGAAGAGGATGCTGCAGCACAAGATGACCGAGCATGGGCTCAAAATGACCGAGAACGAGAAATCGCTCGCCTACCTCCTCCACCCAAACGGAATCATGACGCGGAAGAGCACGATGAACCTCCAGCTCCTCGCCGAAGGATCAACATGATCATGGGTGGCCTGTCAACATGTCGCGATTCTGTTCGATCTATCCAAGCCTACTGTCGCGAAACTGAAACGAAGCGCAACACGCCTTCTCACAGCAACATGTTCAAGACATCCACCGCACCAATTACGTTTACCGAAGAGGACGCGTGCAACGCAAGTCTAAACAACGACCCACTGGTCGTAGAAATGGTGATCGGGGAAAGTTCGGTGACAAGAATTCTTATTGACACCGGGAGTTCGGTCAACGTGATATTCAAGGATGTACTTATCCAGATGGAGATTGATCTACGCAACACGGTTCATGAAACGCAGCCTTTAACAGGATTCGATGGGGATACTATCATGACTGTCGGAACTATCACACTTCCAATTTACGTCGGCGGGACGATGCAATGTTTTAACTTCGCAATCGTGGACAAGCCCATCGTCTACAACGTCATTCTGGGAACTCCTTGGCTCCACAAAATGCGCGCTGTCGCTTCTACGTATCATCAATGTGTTAAGTTCCCGAATGCATACGGAATTTATACGCTGCGCGGAGACCCTCGATGGCAAGGACCTGCTTTATCATTGAGAAAAAGATGCGCAACGCAAGGGCTTTCGTAATTGCTGAATCAACTCCACCACGAGACCCACGCACACCTCCCCCTAAGGAGTCTGTAATCCAGGTCAACATCGACTTGTCCGATCCCAAACGCTGCGTAGGAATAGGCGCCGAGTTACCAATGGCTCTGCGAGACGAGCTCGTCCAGTTTTTGCGCAAAACGCAACCACATTCGCGTGGACGATAGACCATATGACCGGAATCGATCCAAGCATTACCAGCCACGAGCTCAACGTCGACCCGACTTACAAGCCCGTCAAGCAAAAGCGTCGAAAGCTTGGAGCAGAACGCACGACCGCAGTCAATGATGAGGTACGGAAGCTACTTGACGCGGGATCAATCACGGAGGTGCGATATCCAGATTGGTTGAGTAACCCCGTCGTGGTAAAGAAAAGAATGGTACCTGGAGAGTCTGCGTCGATTTCACAGACCTCAACAAGGCTTGTCCGAAAGACAGTTTTCCTCTTCCACGCATTGATCAACTCGTCGAAGCCACAGCTGGCAACGAATTGTTATCTTTCATGGATGCGTTCTCGGGTTATAATCAGATAATGATGCACAAAGACGACCGCGAGAAGACTGCTTTCATCACCGAACAAGGCACTTTCTGTTACAGAGTCATGCCGTTTGGACTGAAGAATGCTGGAGCAACATACCAGCGACTGGTGAACCGCATGTTTGCAAGTCAACTAGGAAGAACGATGGAAGTTTATATTGATGATATGCTCGTCAAATCAGCTCAAGCCACAGATCACATCGCACACCTGAAGCAATGTTTCGAAATCCTCAACAAGTACAGCATGAAGCTGAATCCGGCGAAATGCACATTTGGAGTCACTTCCGGAGAGTTTTTGGGATACCTCGTTACAAAGCGCGGCATAGAAGCAAATCCAAAGCAGATCTCGGCCATCATCAACCTTCCTTCTCCAAGGAACACGCGAGAGGTTCAGCGTCTGACTGGACGCATTGCTGCGCTCAACCGTTTCATCTCTCGCTCGACAGATAAGTGTTTGCCGTTTTACCAACTTCTTCGCGGAAACAAACGTTTTGAATGGGACGAGAAATGCGAGCTAGCATTCACGCAGTTGAAGGAGTACTTGTCATCCCCGCCAGTCCTGGCTAAACCCGAGCAAGGAGAGACTTTGTATCTCTACATCGCCATCTCCTGTTCAGCTGTAAGTGGTGTGCTCGTCAGAGAGGATCGTGGAGAGCAACATCCAATCTTCTATGTGAGCAAAACTCTCGATGGTGCAGAACTTCGGTACCCGACTCTTGAGAAGCTCGCATACGCGGTCGTCATTTCAGCTCGCAAGCTCCGCCCATACTTCCAATCACACACTGTCAAAGTCCGACAAATCAGCCGCTGCGCACAATCCTCCACAGCCCAAGTCAATCAGGTCGCCTGGCGAAGTGGGCAGTTGAATTGAGCGAGTACGACATTGAATACAAGAATCGCACTTGCGCCAAGTCACAGGTTCTTGCAGATTTTCTCGTAGAACTCTCTCCTGAACTTGAAGCAGACGCCCCTCCGTCCGAGATATGGACATTACATGTGGATGGCGCTTCATCGAAAATGGGCTCGGGAGCAGGCGTACGCCTAACCTCGCCAACAGGCGAAATCTTGGAGCAGTCATTCCGCCTTGCCTTCACAGCAACAAACAATGATGCGGAGTACGAAGCATTAATTGCTGGATTACGTCTCGCACACGGAATTGGAGTCAAAGATACAAGCCTACTGCGATTCCCAACTGGTCACGCACCAATTCAGCGGAGACTATGCAACAAGACACGCTCGTATGGATGCTTATCTCAAAGTCGTCCGCGACCTCTCACAGCAGTTCGAATTCTTTGAGCTCGTCAAGATTCCGCGCAGCGACAATGCTCCGGCAGATGCACTCGCAACGCTAGCCTCCACATCGGACCCCGATCTCCGCCGAGTAATTCCTGTGGAAAGCATTGACCGACCGAGTATTGACGTCGAACTCTTTGAAGCCGCCCTTTCAACAGAAGCGCCAGCAAACCCGAGCGCGACCTCAGCAATTGTCTTAGCAGTCACGCGATCAACCTCAACGGCCGCAAACACAAACACTTCCACCGCCACGGACACTCCAGCCGCGCCCATTCCGAACCCAGCGCCCCCAGCTACAGACGTACCCGCACCACCCGCCTCCGAAGACAAGACGATTGGCAAACTGAGATTATAGCATTTATCGCGGATGGAATCATGCCAAAAGACAAGTGGGAAGCAAGACGTCTCCGCGTCGGAGCGCACATTACACACTGCTGGATGGTAGCTTGTTCCGTTGGGAGGCCAATGGCGCTCTTCTAATCTGTGTTCATACAAAGGACGTCAACGACATCATGCGAGAGGTCCACGAAGGCGCTGGAGGAAACCACTCGGGGGGGCGAGCATTGGCACTTCGAATTCGCCGCAATGGCCATTTCTGGCCAACCATGGTCGCCGATTGTTCCGCCTTCGCAGCCAAGTGTGAGAAATGTCAGCGTCACGCACCATTCATTCACTCACCAACCGAACTCCTGCGCACAACGTCACCACCCTATCCATTCATGCGATGGGCGATGGATATTGTCGGTCCGCTAACACCATCCCGTCAAAAGAAGTATCTCCTAATCATGACAGACTATTTCACTAAGTGGGTTGAAGCAGAGTCATACGCCTCTCTGGAAACCAACGAAGTTCAGAACTTTGTCGGAAGAACATCATATGCAGGCATGGACTCCCATACGAAATTGTATGCGATAACGGGCCCCAATTCATTTCACTCCAGTTCGAAGGTTTCTGCGCCGGATGGCGGATACGCCTCAGCAAGTCAACTCCCGATATCCACAAGGCAACGGGCAAGCAGAGCGACTAACAAAACAATTCTCGCCGGAATCAAGAAACGCCTCGATGAAAAGAAGGGACTCTGGGCAGACGAGCTCGACGGCGTTCTATGGTCTCACCGAACCTCACCGCGGACTTCCACAGGACGAACACCATTCTCATTGGCATACGGCATGGAGGCTCTCGCACCAGCAGAAGTCGGAATCCCAACTCTTCGGCGCTCTATGCTAGTCTACGATCCGGAGTTGAACAACAAGATGTTGGGCGACAGACTACTTTTCCTTGAAGAAGAACGCGACCAGGCACTACTGCGCATTCAGAACTACCAGCAAGCGGCCGCGAAATTTTACAACAAAAAGTCAAGTCTCGTTACTTTGCCGAGGAGATCTCGTCCTCCGCAAAGTCTTCGAGAACACTGCCGAGAAGAACGCCGGAAAGCTTGGAGCACATTGGGAAGGTCCCTACTTAGTCTCGAAGGTCGTCAAACCAGGAGTCTATCAGCTTCTCGAAATGAACGGCACGCCAGTCCGCGATCCTGGAATTCCGCCAACCTTAAGCGCTACTATCATTAGTCCGTCAGCTGTAATCCCAAAAAAAAAAAAAAAAAAAAAAAAAAAAAAAAAAAAACCCTGCTCGTCTCCGAGCACTTTTGTAATACGAACTACGATTGGTTTGATCCCTCTCGAGGGTACGTAGGCAGCCTTTCACGAGGTCCAACTATAACTCTAATAAAAAAATAAAATTTTCGAGCAAATCCTTCGTATTCACACTGACGCCCTGGCCAGGTGCACAGTTCTACGTTCCGCATGAATGTAATGGTGAAATAATCCATACTTTGCCTCGGTAAAGAATTAAAGCCGAGTCCATACTCGCAAGCGCTCCGCATGAGTGCCGTGGTGAAATAATCCACGTCCTTACTTCGGTAAGAACTTATAAGCCGAGCCCAGACTCGCAAAGCTAGCAGGGCGCAGAGTGAATAAGCCGAAGACCCCGACTCGCGCACTCTCGCGATTCCTGCAGCACCCACAGGGTAAGCCGGTCACGACTGAACGCACCTAACTTGTACGACGAGTCCGTCTTGTCTACTCTCGCCGTTACGGGGAATAACATATCCAGGATAAGCCAGAGACGTCCTGCACCGCAAAATATGCCCCGCAACGATAAAAGATAAAACGAAAGCAACTTCATCATTATGGAGAGAACAAAAACTTGGCAATAGTAAACACTCGTGCAGGAAAGCAAATAACCAAGTTTATAAAGCAAAAGCAAACGAGGTCACAAATATCCGAAGGAAAAGTACAGAAGCAATCAGCAACTAAGTACGAAATAACAAAAGAAACACAAAAGCAATAACAACAAGCAATAATACGAGGACATCACTCGTTTGCGGCACCATCAGCACCTCCACCAGCAGCTTCCGGGAACGGATCGAGATCATCATCATGAAGCGGAGGCACCACAACCCCGTTCGATTTCGCCGTGTACTCCTTCTCGCCAGCAGCAAGACGCGCCATCCTATCTTCGGGAATAGCAATACCCCTACTGATCAACTTCGCCAAACATTGCCTAGTCCCGGTCACTTGGCTAAGAGTGAGTAAATGTGGCTGTTTATCGCGTGTTGCGATCACGTGCGTCCTCAAACGATCAATACGTTCCTCGCGCGCCCTAATCACGACAGCGGCTTTGGCGCGCTCCTCCTCTCCGCGCTCATCCCTCGCTTTTCTGAGCCGCTCCGTCTCGGAGGTGAACTTGCACTGAGATTGCTTGAGCGAAGCCGTGAGCTCCTTGACCATCGCGGCGTTTTCTTTGCTTGACCGTTCAGCCCGAACGCACGCGTCCTGAGCAAGCGAGGTCTCCTTCATAGCGGCGCGCACCTTATTGTCGCAGTCACTCGCGAGATGGTTGATCCAGCTCATCGCCTAAAACACCAAACAAAATAATCTGATTATGGCTAAGTAAAGTCCGTATCAGGCGAACTGAGGGATAGAATACAAACCTGAAATTGCCGACGAACGGCCTGCTCGTACGAATCCTGACAAACCAAATCACGAGAGGTAAGGAGCGGAACAGAGTCACCGTCAATCCTGCTGGCGAGGTCCGCACAAGCTCGCGGGTTCCCGACGAACGCCTGGCCCTTCACTCCGTAGCGGAACGAGAATGAGCGATCATCTTCACAACCATCTTCCCTCGGCGGGTCAAATTCCTCGCGCCCATCTTCCGCGTGATGGGGTCGCCTAGAACTTCCTCCAGCATCGCTCCGAGGGCTTGAACGTAATGATCTCTTCCGGGAACGATCGCCACCAGCGGCTGGAGCACTCCTACGAGGTCCTGAGGAAGGCTTCTTCGCGGCACGAGCAGCAGCAACTTCGACAGAACGGGATCTGTGACCAGTCTCACCCTCGGGAGCAGGCACCTCGCCATCCTCGAGCCCCACAGCAACGGTCTCCACGCCGGCCTCGGTGTTTGGCGCAACATCCTCGGTAGCAAAAGCTGGCACATCCTCAGCGTCGAACAGGTCAGCGTAACATGGCATCGGGCAGTCTCCCATTTGCAATCCAGTCCGCGAACCTACAGAATAAATATACGTCTTAGTCAAGGAAGCACGTGAATCTCGAAAATGAGGATAAACCGTGAAACTCACAAGTCCAGAGATGAGTAAGAACTCTAGGCCACCGTAAAACCTTACACCCGATAAAAGCAGCACCTCTGTCAACAGTTCCCGGGTGGCGCGCAGCTGAAGATGGCCGTTTTCCTGCAAAAATAAAACAGTGCATCAGAAAACAGAGTTAGAAATACCAAAACGATACGAGCCCAACCCAGTAGCGGCTACCGGGGGTGAAGTTCCAAGCATGAGGACAGCTCGTCCCGGGATCTTCAACCGAAGCGTCGTTAATCTCCACAAAGAAAAACCGCCTGCGCCAGTCATGGATATGGCTCCTCGGCCACTCATAATCGTGAGTCCGATCGCACAACAAGCAACGCATAGCCCCGATTTCTCACGCAGGAATCGAGTCAGCAACTCGAAGAGGTTTGTGCTCATCTTGACTTTCATGTAGTTGCCGAGTATCGCAAACCCCACCGCGTTACGGACGCTGGAAATCGACAACTGCGAGAACGCAATCCCCGACGCGTACAAAAGCTCGTCAGGAATTCCGGGATAGGGAACCACAGACCGCCGTCAGTGAAATAATCTTCGTAAACGCAGAGATAACCTTCAGGACAGTCCCACGGGCGCTCGTCTGCACTTGGTAGCACGAAGTTCAGACCGTTTGGTGTTCGAAAGAGACCAAGGACGCGGGCTATAGACTCC
Source organism: Camelina hispida (assembly GCA_023657505.1). Taxonomy (NCBI): domain Eukaryota; kingdom Viridiplantae; phylum Streptophyta; class Magnoliopsida; order Brassicales; family Brassicaceae; genus Camelina; species Camelina hispida. Next base: position 18,364,755 of record CP094633.1, on the reverse strand, counting down.
TCATCGCATAATGTACTCCCTGCATCACGGGAAACGCGCTCCTTATGTCCTGTACGAGCTCCGCGAGGTCTCGGGACTCCATCACCAACGGCTAGACCAGCGACTAGTGACCTAGGAGAAGGGGCCGCAACAGTTCGTTCTTCGTACGGGAGAACCTTCCCACGACGCCGACCTGGAGGGAGGGGAATCAGACTTAGCGCCTGGTCACCCGTCGGGAACATTACCTCGAGCTCCCGGACCTCATCCACCGAAAGATCCGCCAAATCCGTCACAACACCGTTTCCTTCAGATGGCTCCCACCAAGGAATTTCCCCGCCCGTCTCGTCAGGATCTCCTTCCGACGCGCCATACTGGTCATCTTCGAGCTCTTCCGGAATGTCGCCAAAAAAGTCATCTCCCAAGACCATGGTGTGGTACCTGGCAAAGCCAACCAAACAACCGGTCAGTATGGAAGTAAAGATATCACCATGAAACCCGGATAGAACGACCACACCCGAGTGAACAACGTACGGTATACAGCGTACCACGCCAACGTCACCAGCTCGCTACCACACCATCGCCATCACGTGTCGCCACTGCATGAACGAGCTCGCCCCAAGAGTTTCGACCTCATCATCGAAGAATTTGACCACGCCACGGTGTCACGCGAGCACGCCACCGTACTGCCGTCAACCCAACTCGCCCACTAAAGACCTCAATCTCGACACGCCCCAGCAACGCGAACTACTTCACCGTCAACAATCTCGAGTTCGTTGTGGTCACATCAACTCGTGAAACACATGAGGTCCCTCTCGATCCCGATTCTATCGTGTGAGCTCGCCAACTTGAGCTCGCCAACTCGGGCTCGCCAATTTGAGCTCGCCAATTTGAGCTCGCCAACTTGAGCCCGCCAACTTGAGCTCGCCAACTTGAGCTCGCCAATTTGAGCTCGCCAATTTGAGCTCGCCAACTTGAGCCCGCCAACTTGAGCTCGCCAACTTGAGCTCGCCAATTTGAGCTCGCCAACTTGAGCCCGCCAACTTGAGCTCGCCAACTTGAGCTCGCCAGGGTTCCGTGCATGCTTTGACCTCACCAATAGTTTCGTCACTTGAAGCTCGCCCGTAAATCCAGCTCGCAACGAATCGGCTCGCCTCGTATCAAGACCAGCGCTCCCCGTATAAACCTCGAGCTCACCGCAACAACATCTCCGCCACGACCTCGTCCACATCTCGCAAGCCTCACCTCGCCATACCGTTGAGCTCGCCACCAAGAGAGGTCATCACGACACATCATCACGCGCAACCTCGTCGAGCTCACCACATCATCTCGCGAGCACCTTTTGAGCTCGTCAACTCGCCGGTATCGCACGAGCGATCAGTCCACATCGCCATCTCGCTGACCACAAGGCCATCTCATCTTCGTGCTCTCCATTATCTCGTCACGCCGTATCGAGCTCGCCTATCAACGTATCAACATGTTGTCGCCTAGCCACTTCATCACCTATGCGAGAAACTCTCCACAGCCAAACTCCAAGCTCGCCTCACCGCGCCATCGGGCAGATCTCGCAAGCGTGGTCAGATTAGAGAACAATCGCCATGCCGCCCCATCACCTCGCCATCACAATTGAACGAGCGACCGGACCTGACAACGCCAGCGCCAAGCACCATCTCGTCGCCGGAAGTCTCGACCTCGCCAAAATCCTCGAGGCTGCGCATGGGAACACGTCACCATGGTGCGACGGCCGGACCTGACGGCCGAGGTAGCGCCTCGATCGGTATGGCCAAGACGCCACACAGTCTTGGGCGATTGACGGCTGCAAAGGATACGGCGGCGGGAGATCGGCGAGAAGGAACGCCTCACGGGTACGGCGGCAAGTGGTGAACGGAACTCTGCAACGGTTGCATGAGAAAGTCGGCGAGAAATATGGCAGCATGTCATGACGAGTTCGCCGGCAGGACTAGTGATGTCAGGCGGCGGCAAAGGACCAAATCCGGCGAAGAAACCATGACAGATGGCGGAGCTCTCGGGAAGCGGAGAAGATCTCGGGAAATTCCAACAAGTATAAGCTGGGTATCACCGGTGAAGGAACCACGGTGGCGGCGCCAGCATCGGAAAGTCAGAAGGACCACCGGCGAGAATGAACGGCGGACGGGAACCAAGTCCCTCACGGCGGCGGCGACCTCATGGTCTCACAAACCAAAAAGAAAAAAAAATATGAGAGAAAGAAATAAGGAAGAGAGAAGAAAGAAGTTTACCTTTGTGGAGAGAAGAGAGGAAAGTTGAAGTGAAATTAGGTCAAGGGAACATATTTATATGGGGGGACCATCACGTTGACCGAGAAAACCCTAGATTCTAAGTTGTCTCCATTTTCTGCGCCTCGGGAAACGTGCAAAATACAGAAAGTTTCCGTTTAAAGCCCAACGGACCTCGAAAACGTGCTCGATGCACTGTTCATCCCGAATCTCCGGATACCTCGAAAACGTGCCCGACGCACTGTTCATCCCGAATCTCCCGAGTACCTCGAAAAACGTGTGCAACACACTATTCATCCCGGAACCCTCCGGAAGGCGACAAAACCCTTGAAATCTTCTGCTTTTCCCGCAAGACGAACCTAAAGACACGCAGTCGGATCCGACGGGCTCAAGCAAGCCATCGCACATCGGACTAAGGGGGGACCATTGTTGGATATGGGCTTTGCCCCCAACACTCCTGAAGCCCAAATAGAAGATTTCAAGAAGATGTGGGCCAAAAGTCTTGGATCAGGCCCAACAGGCCGCAGGGGCAAAATCGTCATTTCGTCTGAAGACAGAAGAAACCCTAGGTCAAGGTCCCACTATAAATACCTGACATCATTGTCAGAAATGGGGATCCGAAATTCTGGGCAATTAGAGAGATAATAAGCTTAAATTTTCGTATTAAGCATTTTTAGCTCTCAAATTGTCATTTCCTGTAAAACCCTTGACTACAATTCTTAAGTTAAATAAAAGGACCAGATCCGATTCATCCCACTTTGTTCTTATTATTTATATTGTCGATTCTTACATCAACAAACACCTTTGCATGCTTATGACGATCATGAATTTAATTTGTAGTACGATTCGTCGCAAATGGTGATTTAAAATAGTCAATTGTTCATAAATGGTAAAAAATTCATGGATGTGTGTCCAAGAGATATTAACTGTGCATTTTAGTCCGAGGGCAAGCGGTGGAAAACATTTATACCAAACTGAATAAACCGACGATTTCGGTTTTCGGTTGTGAACCAATTCACTGTTCTAAACCCTAAAAGGCTCAGCGACATCTTCGTTCATATCAGATTTTTTCTCTCAGTCCCTTATGAACGTAAGACTGATATTGCGGATAATATGTTAAAAAACGATTAATAATTCTTTTTTTGGATTAATTAGATTAGATTTTAATTTTTTACTGATTTGATTTTTTATATTAATCCCTTTTCTTTTAAGATTAGTAATTATAAATGATTAATAATTAAAATCATTTTTTTAAAAAATATCGGATTTAGAAATTGTTTTTCTTTTAGGATTAATAATTGAAGGTATAATTTATTTAATTATGATATTATAGTAATTAATTGTATTTTTTTTTATTCTTTTCATGATAGAATTAGTAATTCAAAATTAGAATTAATATTATCTTATTATATACATATATGAACTATCTTTTTATATTTATTAATTTTTTAAATTATTAGTTTCTTATAATTTTATAAATTGTTTAAACAAAGTTTTTGTATAACATATGACAAAAACTCTAATTGTTAAAATTGACACTTGTCGCGATAACATTACTTACTGGCTTTGAAAACTAAGATTTATATAATAAGATAATATTGAATACGCTATCAAATCATTCATCTATGGAAAAATTTAAGAAAATTATATTAATTTCTTATTTTGATTATCTTAATGTTCTTATAATTTATGTTAATCACTAATTTTAACACATTAAACTTTGTATACTTTAATCACTTTCTGTATAAATTTCCTTTTACTATATGATTATAATAAATAATAATTCCAATTAAACTGCATATATTTTCCTTATTGATTGCACATATTTTCTTATAATTGTTAAATAATTTTTTTCACACATGTCAAAGTGTTATCGATATACTTGACACATATCTTATTTATATGAATTACTACCTTTGAAAACTAAGCTTTATTATATAGCAAATATTGTAATTAAGTTTTTCAAAAATTTAGCCAGATTCAACATTTACCATTTAAATTTAAATTTATTCAGCCAAATTTCGTAAAAAATCACACAAATCAATTTAGCTAGATTCAGCTTAGTTTAGCGGTTACCCATTTAGACTCAGATTATCTGAGAACAGAGAAAAAACATGATCCTCATGTTTAGTACAATTTTATAACTATAAAACAGTAGTATACATGACGAAAAGAAAAAGGAAAAAACAGTAGTACACATATGTATATAATCAATCGTGTTGGGTCTTGCTTGGCTTATTGGTTTTCGGCTTCAATATATCGGACTAAGAAGAGCTAGATCAACCTCAGATAACTGAACCATATAATTTAGACTCACATGCATTTATTTTTGTCTTTAGCCACACAATGATGAGAGTACGAGACCGTGAATTCTTTTTTCTTTAAGCCAAATATTAAGAGAGAAACCACAAAATTCTGTGTGATGTGTTCACATACTATATATACTTTTTTTTGGGTTTAATCACATTATACCAAAAATAGACATGATTAACACATGTCTTGGTCGCTTTTGGTATTTTGTTCAACTTCGAATGGAATGAATTATTAGACACCGAACATGTATCTACTTGTGAGTATATAGATTACTTGATGGTAAGATGATATCTTGAGAGAATTTTCTACAATTCTACTCCTAGCAAATCATTTGAATCACTTGGTCAGCTATTTTGACTAGGGACGACCACATTAGTCTTCATGTTGTAGCTCAAGCGATTATAGTTTCTTCTTCATGATAATTTATTTTTGTTAACTAATACTAACCTAATAGATATTATAATCATTAAAAAAATTAGTCATTTATGAAAAAATAACTAACAAAATCAATACAATAAAAACTAAATATGTTTCTCTCGAGTGTTGACACCTCAGTTTTTTAGTTGAAGCAGGAGTTGACACATCAGTTAAAATAGTTAGCCAATCAAATTATAAAAATTAATACAACTCAATATTTTTTGAAACGACCAACCCTTTTTTTTTTTTTAAAATAATAAAATAATAAATATAATATAATAAATAACCTACCACTAGTGGTCCCATACCCACTAGTCACCTAACCACAAACACAACCAACAGCGGAATTCAATAGCAATATCCAATATAATCCAATAATAAAATATAACAATACTCCAATATCAATTCCAATCTTAACTAAAGATCCAACAACATAAAACAAATAACCAGCAACCTAAACAATGCTCTAAGACTCAACTCTAGCAACCTAACAATGCCAGATCAGCAACCAACCGAGTCCCTAGAACATCCTCCTCTTCATTGCCTGGATCCCACGGTCACACTTTGCCTTTACCGCACCACAAACACATATTGCAATGCATGAGTATTTTATAAATACTCAGTAAGGCAATCCTCCCATCTACTGGGCTATACACACAAGCATTAGAGTATCGTAATCAACACACAACAATCAACGACAATAACCAAAACAGGACATAGCATCGACCGATGCCACACATGCATCGATCGATGCCCAACAGAGAAGCATCGATCGATACAGAAGCTGCATCGATCGATGCAAGTATAACTTGCATCGACCGATACCCAATCTGCATCGATCGACGCATGCTCGACGCACACGAAAACCCTAAAGTTCATCGCGCCGTCCTCGCACTTGCATCGACCGATGCAAGCTATGCATCGATCGACGCAACGTCGAGCACCGTGATTTCTCCGAAGTTTCTCGCCGGATCTCGTTCCTACAACCACGAAACTCAATCCCAAGCCACAAGAAAACTTCCTAACGTCCATAACATCAACCTAATACGTCTAACAACAAGAAACAAGCAAATCACTGAATTCTCTAGCTTAGATAAGCCATGGTCCTGCACTTACCTGTGCCAAGACGAATCTAAACAATAAAACAGCAAGAACACGCTTCCAGGAAGCTCCTACAGAAATCCCAGCTACAGATCTCACCAAAGAACGCCCCAAATCTCCGAAAACTCAAGAACAGTCAAGAACAGTTTCTTTCTCTTTCGTTTCTCTCAAATGCGGCCAAAAACACGAATGAGACAAAACTCTCGAATTAAGGGTTTTCCTTCCCCAAAACGCAGCGTTTGACTTAAGTCAAAACGCACAGAATGAGTCAGCATCGATCGATGCTCCTACTGCATCGATCGATGCACATCCTAAACCGGAATTCCGGTTCACGGATGTTACAATTCTCCCCACCAAACTGGATTCGTCCTCGAATCCCAAACAACCATCAGCCAAGGACTCCCGTGCAACCGTCTCCACGGCCCGCACTCCTCCGACCGATCTACGAAGGTCACCTCTAGGCGATAGACTCACGCTCCAGGCATCGTTGCTCTCGACTTTTGAACTTTCCTTTTTCTCATAGGCCTAAACCTTGAGTTTCATCCGCTCCTCATCAGACCTAAGTCCGCATGCCAATGTTGGCTCCTCATCGGGCCTAAGCCCGCATGCCATAATATATAAGGAAAAATCCAAACTCTTCTCTCGGGTCGTCACCCTACAGCGCGCCTCCGGACCGTCGTCCGAAGTCGATATACCAACCATACTCCAAAGTCACAAAGTCTCCGAATATGGCAGTACTAGGAGAACCAAAGTCCTCCAAGAGCCGCGAGCAAACGATTCGAACACGTCGAGTCCTATCCCTATCCAGGTTTCCTTCCGTGACTCGCGTAAAAACATCTCAATGTTCTACCAGCCACATATTCCCTCACTGGAATACCATATGACCACACAAGGATCATATACACGCCACAAAGGCCGCCACAAAGGCCAACAAAATGTCCTCACGAGGACCGCCACCAAGGCCAAACAAATGTCCTAAAAGGACCGCCACCAAGGCCACTCGTCCCGAAGGACCGTCACGAAGACCATCTGTCCCGAAGGACCGTCACAAAGACCATCTGTCCCGAAGGACCGTCACAAAGACCATCTGTCCCGAAGGACCGTCACAAAGACCATCTGTCCCGAAGGACTGTCACAAAGACCATCTGTCCCGAGGGACCGTCACAAAGACACTCTGGCTAAACAGCCCGCCACAAAGGCCAACAAATGGCTAAAAGCCCGCCACAAAGGCCACACAATTGGCTAAAAGCCCGCCACAAAGGCCACACAATGTCTAACAAGACCGCCACACACAGGCACTCGACTCGAAAGTCCGCCACAAAGGCCACACACTGTCTAACAAGACCGCCACACACAGGCACTCTGACTTGAAAGTCCGCCACAAAGGCCACAAAAGCCCCTCCAAGGCTTCCCACCGCTAAAATGGACAAATTCTAACTCCCATAAAACTTTCCATATATAGCACTTTCCATTTCTGGAAACTTTCCACTTAAGGAAACTTCTATTCCGGAAACTTTTCCACCGAACCCCGCCTCACGGAAACTTTGTACCCCGAGCACCACCTCATCTTGTTACTGAGTCGCACAACCAACCACCCCAAGCGACCGAGTAACAAGAGAGATGGGCTGGAATACTCCATTCCCGCTCCAGCCACGGATTACAGACGGAACCAGACTAGGCAAGCTCAGGTCGTGGTTGCTTCTCATACCACTTCTTGAACCTTGCCTTCATCCTTGCCTCAGGTTCCCAAGTCTGCTCCTCCACACCATCACAGTCCCAAAGGACTCTCATCAAAGGAACCTTCTTCTTCCGAAGTTCCTTGATCCTCCTCTCGAGAACCCTCACTGGTCTCGCCTCCAAAGTCATGTTAGGCTGAAGATCTTCGGAATCTTAGCCAACAACTGATCATCCTCACGGAGACACTTCCGCAACATAGACACATGGAATACCTTATGGAAAGCACGCATAACCTCAGGTAACTCCAGTCTATATGCCACCGGTCCAACTCGCTCAATCACTCTGAACGGACCCATATACCTCGGACTCAACTTAGTCTCTGTCAATGACCTGTTCGGACCCCGCAACATGGCCATCTTGAGGTACACTCTGTCTCCTACCTGAAACTCCAGGTCTCTTCTCCTCTTATCTGCATAACTCCTCTGCCTATCCTGAGCCTCTTTCATGTTCAGCTTGAGAACCCGAATCTTCTCGAGGTCTCCTGAACAAAATCTGCCCCGTACATGCTCCTCTCCCCCACCTGAGTCCAGCATAACGGTGTACGACACGGCCTCCCATACAAAGCCTCATAAGGAGCCATACCAATACTCGCCTGATAGCTGTTGTTGTAAGCAAACTCTACCAGGTTCAGGTGATCTGCCCAATGGCCACCCCAATCCAACACACACATCCTCAGCAAATCCTCCAACGTCTGGATCGTCCTCTCCGACTGTCCATCTGTCTGGGGATGATAAGCAGTACTCATATGCACCTTAGTGCCCATCTCTGCCTGAAATGCCTGCCAGAACACCGAAGTGAACTTAGAATCTCTGTCAGACACAATGCTCGCTGGCACCCCATGCAATCTGACTATCTCTCTCACATACTTCTTAGCCAAGACCGCTGCTCCATCAGTCTTCTTAATGGCCAGAAAATGTGCAGACTTAGTCAACCGGTCCACAATGACCCAAATAGCATCAAAGGTCCGTGACACTGGCAATCCTACCACGAAATTCATGGTGATCATATCCCACTTCCACTCAGGAATGGGTAAGCTCTTCAGTAACCCGCCAGGAACCTGATGCTCAGCCTTCACTAGCTGACACACATCACACCTCGAAACCCAACTAGCCACATCCTTCTTCATCCCGACCCAATGATAGTACCTCTTGAGGTCACGGTACATCTTAGTCGCTCCTGGATGAATAGATAGCTTGCTCGAATGAGCCTCTCTCAGAATCTCCTGCCTCAACTCCTCATCCTTGGGCACACAAATCCGACCATGCACCAAGATAGTACCATTATCTGAGACCTGATACTCTGAATCAACATCCTTTGAGGCATTCACCAGCCCCAAATCCTTCTCCTGTGCCAACCGCACCCTACTCGAAGATCTGCTCTGTCCACTGCTTCCAAACCCAACGGTTCCAGTGAAACAGCACACAAGCTCAACGCACTGATCTCTCCTACCAGAGACTCCATCTCCTGCTCCTGAGCCGAAGCTACCCTCTTCCGACTCAGAGCATCTGCAACCGTGTTAGCCTTACCAGGATGATAGGCTATCTCCAAATCATAATCCGCCACAAGCTCCATCCACCGCCTCTGTCTCAAATTCAACTCAGGCTGAGTGAATATATACTTCAGGCTCTTATGATCTGTGAACACTGTACCTTTGCACCATAAAGATAAGATCTCCAAATCTTCAGGGCAAAAACTACAGCACCCATCTCCAAATCATGAGTAGGATAGTTGCCTTCATGCACCCGCAACTGCCGCGATGCATAGGCAATCACCTTCCCATGCTGCATCAGAACACACCCCAAATCAACTCTCGATGCATCTGTATAAACCACATAGGGTTCTCCTGCTGCAAAGCCAATACTGGCGCAGTAGTCAACATCTCCTTCAGGCTTGCAAAGCCTTCCTCACACTCTTCTGACCAGACAAAAGGAACATCCTTCCCTGTCAACTTAGTCATAGGACGTGCTCTACTTGCAAACCCCTGCACAAATCTCCTGTAATAACCTGCCAATCCAAGGAAACTCCTGATCTCGTGGCATTCTGCGGTCTAGGCCAATCCCTGATAGCCTGAATCTTCTCTGGATCTACGAAACCCCTCTGCAGAAACAATGTGACCCAGAAAGCCCATCTCACGCTGCCAAAAACTGCACTTGCTCAACTTAGCAAATAGCTTCTGTTCCCGCAGCTTCTCCATGACAGCTCTCAAATGCACTGCATGCTCCTCAGGACTCTTAGAATAAACCAGGATGTCGTCGATGAAAATGATGACAGATACATCCAGAAACTCCTGAAACACACTGTTCATCAATCTCATAAACGCTGCTGGTGCGTTAGTCAATCCGAAGGGCATCACCACAAACTCATAGTGCCCATATCTCGTCCTGAAAGCAGTCTTCCTCACATCTGCCTCATCTATCGGTATCTGATGATAACCCGACGCCAGATCTACCTTGGAGAACCAAGTAGCACCCCTCAACTGATCCAACAACTCATCGATCCTAGGAAGAGGATACTTGTTCTTCACAGTGACCCGGTTCAAACCCCGATAGTCAATACACAACCTGAAACTCCCATCCTTCTTCTTCACAAACAACACCGGCGCTCCCCACGGTGATACACTAGGACGGATGAATCCCTTACTCAACAAATCTTCTAGCTGCTTCTTCAGCTCTGCCATCTCTGCTGGAGCCATTCTGTAAGGAGCCTTGGATAACGGTGTCGTCCCCGGTTCCAGTTCAATGGTAAAAGGATCCGACCGTGATGGTGGTAATCCCTGCAAAGACTGAAACACATCCTCAAATTCCTCCACTACCGGAATACCGCTAACCGTAGACTTCCCCACTGACTCTGGCATAGATATAGTAACCAGATAAGCCTCACGGCCCTTCTCGATCATCTTCCCAGCCTGAATGGCTGAGATCACGAGACTCCCGAAGTCGGTCTAATACCCTGAAAAACCAACTTCCCTCCTGAACGCTCAAACTCCACTCTACCCCGATGGCAATCCAAATGCACCCTATGCCGATGCAACCAATCCATCCCGAGAATAACATCATACAGCTCCACCGGACTGATAAGCAAATCAGCTGGCCACGACTCTCCTGCGATCTGAATATCAATTCCCTAGCTCGTCCAATCACTCTCAGGAACTCGCCTCCCGCAACTTTGACAACTCCTGCACGCTCTCCAGGATCCCCGCTGATCCCCGCACACTCTGCACACTCTGGAGTAATGAAGCTATGCGAAGCTCCAGAATCAAACATAACATGGGACTTAAACCCGCCCACCAACAAGGTCCCTACACAAACCTCATGTGTTGAGAACCTAACACTTTATCACAGGAAACAAATACAATCTGAACCTACTAAAAATCACAAAGTTAAGTACCAGAAAATATACCTGATCGCCCGGCACTGGTTCCACCAGTCTCAGCTGTCGTGTAAACCCGAGGCCCCTGCTCAATCCGTGCCACCTGCTGACCACCAGGCTGCACCTGCTGCAACGCTGCCACTGCTGCCGGCTGCAACTTGGGACAAAAAGGCCTGATGTGCCCCGTCTCTCTGCAATGGTAACATACCCGAGGCCCCGCCGTCGGAACACTCCTCTTGGGACAACTAGCAACCTTGTGATCCTTGCTTCCACAACTGAAGCAACCTGCACCACTCGGCTTCTGCGTAGCCTCCCACTTCCTCTTGGTTCCCTGAGCATGCCTACCGCCCCTGCTGGAACCACCCTGCTGCTGAGCCTTACTAGGCTGAGCTACTGGAGTAACCGACACTGACTGTGCCCGGATATCCTCCTCGATCTCTGCTGCAGTCTCAACCAGCTCTGCACGCGTAGCATAATACCGTCCTCTACAGTGAACTCTCAAATCATCCCGTAGAGCTCTCATAAACCTCCTCACCTGAGCCTCCTCGGACTCCATAGCCCGACCCCCATAACATAAGAGTCGACTGAACTCTAAATCCAGCTCCCGCACTGACCGCGTCCCTGAGATATCTGAAGGAACTGCACCTCCAGTCGGTCCAATGCCTCTCTAGGAAAATACTTGCGGTTGAACTCCAAAACGAAGTCAGCCCAAGTCATCTCCCGCTGCACCCTCCTAGCAGCCACAGACCTCCACCACAACTCAGCATCTCCACTCAAAAAGTAGACCCCTATGTCCACCCGAACTCCTCAGGACATCTCGAGTGTGGAAGTTACGTTCCACTCTCGTCCTCCACGCATCCGCAGCAGTAGGATCTACACCTCCTGAAAACTGCTCAGTACGCAACCGACCCATCTCTGTCAACATGGTGAGATAACGACCATGGACCCCCACATCTGCAGCCACTGGCTGCCGCTCCTCCGCCACCACTGGTGGCACTACCCGAGCCTGAGCCGGTACCACAGGTGGTAACCGCTCCAACACCTGTGCTAGCAAAGCCGCAATGTCAACACCAGGGACTCCACCTGCTGGGGCTCCCACACCCGGGACCCTAGCATCACCGGCCACTGGAGCATCAACACCGCCCCCTCCGGCCACACTCACAGAATCCCCCGGAACACCCTGCGACTCGCCAACACCCTCAGCTGTCACACTCTGGTCCTCGGTCTCACTAACCACTGGGACTCTGCCCCTACCACGACCCCGTCCGCGACCACGACCACGACCGCGTCCACGACCTCGACCAGCAACAGCACCACCTCTAACCATCTGCACTACCATGAACAGAAGGCTAAGCAAACAAATACTATTTAACACGAAATAGAAACTCACCGTGGAATCACCAATAGGCTCGAAGAGGATGTTCTAGGACTCCATGCCACACACAATTGACTAACTCACATAATCAATCAAGACATGCAATCCCAAACATCTACAGCACAAAGCCTAGTGAACCCAAACCTAGAACCGTAAGGGCTCTGATACCAAAATGAAACGACCAACCCTTTTTTTTTTTTTTTAAATAATAAAATAATAAATATAATATAATAAATAACCTACCACTAGTGGTCCCATACCCACTAGTCACCTAACCACAAACACAACCAACAGCGGAATTCAATAGCAATATCCAATATAATCCAATAATAAAATATAACAATACTCCAATATCAATTCCAATCTTAACTAAAGATCCAACAACATAAAACAAATAACCAGCAACCTAAACAATGCTCTAAGACTCAACTCTAGCAACCTAACAATGCCAGATCAGCAACCAACCGAGTCCCTAGAACATCCTCCTCTTCATTGCCTGGATCCCACGGTCACACTTTGCCTTTACCTGCACCACAAACACATATTGCAATGCATGAGTATTTTATAAATACTCAGTAAGGCAATCCTCCCATCTACTGGGCTATACACACAAGCATTAGAGTATCAGTAATCAACACACAACAATCAACAGACAATAACCAAAACAGGACATAGCATCGACCGATGCCACACATGCATCGATCGATGCCCAACAGAGAAGCATCGATCGATACAGAAGCTGCATCGATCGATGCAAGTATAACTTGCATCGACCGATACCCAATCTGCATCGATCGACGCATGCTCGACGCACACGAAAACCCTAAAGTTCATCGCGCCATCCTCGCACTTGCATCGACCGATGCAAGCTATGCATCGATCGACGCAACGTCGAGCACCGTGATTTCTCCGAAGTTTCTCGCCGGATCTCGTTCCTACAACCACGAAACTCAATCCCAAGCCACAAGAAAACTTCCTAACGTCCATAACATCAACCTAATACGTCTAACAACAAGAAACAAGCAAATCACTGAATTCTCTAGCTTAGATAAGCCATGGTCCTGCACTTACCTGTGCCAAGACGAATCTAAACAATAAAACAGCAAGAACACGCTTCCAGGAAGCTCCTACAGCAATCCCAGCTACAGATCTCACCAAAGAACGCCCCAAATCTCCAGAAAACTCAAGAACAGTCAAGAACAGTTTCTTTCTCTTTCGTTTCTCTCAAATGCGGCCAAAAACACGAATGAGACAAAACTCTCGAATTAAGGGTTTTCCTTCCCCAAAACGCAGCGTTTGACTTAAGTCAAAACGCACAGAATTGAGTCAGCATCGATCGATGCTCCTACTGCATCGATCGATGCACATCCTAAACCGGAATTCCGGTTCACGGATGTTACATTTTTGTTCAATAATTATCTTTCTCCATTTCACATCATTCTTTATGATTTCTATTATGGGCCCAACCCAATTACAATAGTGTCCAAGAAAAACAGTAAAAGAACCCAAATTAACTTTTGTATAGCAACTGAGGAAGGTTCCTTAAACATCTTGATTACATATTATTTGTAATCTAACATCATTTTGGCAGTTTATTTTATTCTAAATAACAATCTGCACTATGTGCAGAATAAAATAGTTAATAAATAATTTTACTATATTGGGATAAATTAGTTACGTATTATCAAACAAAAATTCTCATATGTCTATCTTATTGCTTATGCATTTACTATGTGATTCTTTTTCACATTGATGATTGCAGTGTTTGAATTTTGGCTTATGATAACAAAGGTTCTTTGCCTCTCAAGATTTACATATAAGAACATCAGTGACAAATTAAACAATGTTTAAGATCAAAAACCAAATGTTTTAATTTAAGAAAACTAAATCACCTATAACTTTTAAAATAACTTTGACAATTAACATAATCCTTATAAATGTTGTATACAGTTTAACATAAGTATAATGTTTAAATAATAACACAAAACCAAACTAAAGTAAAAATATGTCTATTTACTTTGACATACGTGGACTTGTTATAAAAAAGAATAGATAATTTACAAAAAGAAACAAACAAATAATAATGTAACAACAACACAAACTATATAAACTTAGATGATTAAATTTGTAAACTACAAAAAAATACACCACAAAATAACACTACACTAATATATCTCCCATAATAATAAGAGAAAAAAAAATAGCATATAGTAGAGTTAAGCCAATTATACGAGTAAATGATTGTAATAACAAATAATACGGAGTTACAAACCATTGTAGGTTTTTTCGGTTCATTTCTATAAATTAGCATTGTGTAAACCATAATTTTCATGATTAATATAATTTCAAAAAATTAATAATCATACTTTAAATATCAAATGTATTTCAAAATATATAGAATAACATCCCGTAAACCATGTTGTATAAAGGGGATTGCATTTAACTTTTGTTTTATATATAAAGGGGATTGCCTTTAACTTTTCATGATAAGATATTTTATCGATAGACCACAACGTAAATCAAAGATAGATTACGAAATTGATAGATTGATTGGTTACAAGTTAAATAGTGGGTTACAAGATATATTACAAAATAAAATTTAACCAATGTTATAGCACGGGTATTTGTCTAGAAACATTAACAATATAAAACTTACAAAATATGTGTTTTTTTCAAGCCTTCATATTTAGCATGTAATTTTATTACATAATGTTTTAGCCAATTTTTTTTTAAAAAGAACAATCACATAAATTATATTTTATATAAAAATTATAATATAAATAAAATGAATTTCAACCCGTGCTCTAGCACGGATCTTAATCTAGTTAACTTAGTATGAATATATTAATGTTACCACATAAGTTTAACACATAATATAATTAGAGTAACACATTACTAGTAAATAATCTTCTTCCCAAAATTGACCTAAAAAAAGGGACGTTTTCCAAAAAAGAAATAACCGGTTTAGCTATACCAATCACACAAGTTATATTGTTCATCATCTCCGTCTGAACGATGGTTCAAGATTTTTCCGGTAAGAACTCTATATCTTTTGCTCAAAAATTCTTTGTTTAATATCTGATCGATCTGTTATGCAAGAAACCTGGCAGATGCAAACACAAGCGTCTTCTGGGACGTGGAGGATTACCCACTCCCTGCTGGTCGTGGTGATGTGTCAATTAGGGCTTACGGTGAGGAGGAGAAAACGGATGAAGTGGTGCGTCGCTATACGGATGCAGGGATCACCTACGTACACAAAAGTGATAAATCCTCCACGTCATCTTGCAAATAGATTGGATCATAAGTGATTTGGCCACGAGAGAAAGATCCTGTGTTGTTTTTCCTCAGAGAAAACTCAATTGGATTCATGGACACATCATCATTGTCAAACCCTTCTTCTGCCAACTTACTCAGAGTACCCATGATTAGCTCTTCAACCTCTTGAACATTATCTTTGGACAATACTGAACTGGGGTTGCAAGAGTTAGTTTGACATCCCACTACTACTGACAAGAGCTTCTCCTAAACCGCTTTCCAATAAGTTTTTTCTTAGTGGTGGAGTAGGAGTCCAGCATAAGATGATCCAAAAACCCAAGTGCGAGTTGAGTTTGCAAGTCCAACAGCCAGTTAACGCACAACATGTGCTTCTTTTTTAAAGTCACCATCTCGACCAGCAGGATATTTCTCAACCAGTATGATAGGCTTAGAGAATGGTTTAATATTTGGACTATCGCGAGATGGACTTGCTTCAAACATGTCCAAGTATTTTTGCACATATACGCGATAAGATGTATTTCAAAATCTGACATAGACAACAAACTCAAGATAATAAAAGGACTGTTTCTAGTAAGAAAAAAAAAAAGGAGATATCACTCCTCACCACTCAGGACACGGAGGCGATGAGCAGGTTCATCATCTCCATAGAACCAGATTCTGGCATTGCTTAGGTGATAATACTGACGGTATGACCTCCTAAGATATTCCCATAAATATCTCGAATTTCAGCTTAGGGATATATTTTGGATCACCTCCTCCACTGTCAACACCATATGTGTTTTCTCGGGATAAGGACTAATAAAAGAGATATGACTTACACTGTCACAGTAGTAACTAGTAAGTCATTTCATCCAAACCACTATACCGAGAAAATTTGATATCAGATAATCTAACAATGTTTTTTGTGCCAAGTGTCCAAGCAGCATGTTCAAGAAAGATAGTTTTATACTTTAAATGGCTACATCATTTCGTTTATTAATAAGGTCAAAACCAACATTTTAGTCAACTTCAGCTTCAGAGTCTCTTGCAATTCAAATGTAATACAAATACAAAATGACAATATGAGTATGTAATCACATCCTTTATTCTATAAAACACAAATTATCTGTCCAATAATATAAAGCCACATCAGATTCTATTTTATTTTTAATTAAAAAAATCAAAAACAAATGTACACACGATCCTCTACAAATATAGGAATTTTAAAAAAAACTTTAATCGATTAAATGTGTTACAAAATTGTCAAAACCCTTGGACTATTATTATTAACAAGGTTCTAATTTTCTTTATTAAATTTAATTGTATATATATACATACATTCTAAATACAAAAATCTTCTAAAGATATCCTTAAATATTCTCACACGAAAACCACATTTTAATCTCACGAATCACGATGATACGATTTTTTAAACCATCTCACAATTTCAAACTATTTCATCTTCCATTTAATCACACTAATGAACTCAATTTTGTTCATTCTTTGCTTTCTCTTGCTCTGTGTTGGCATTTTTGCTAATTCTACATTTTTCATATAATTCATCGAGTTTAAGAAAGACAACTATCGATCGAGATATATGCACTTTTCTTTTATATTTGGTCCATCGTCTCTGATCATTTTGCATCAAATAGGTATTTTCATAGAGACTCATAGTCATCTGGAAAATGTTATTGCATTACTTGGATTGACGATAGTTTTTGGTACACATAGTAATGAAGTTTAGATATATATATATTGTTGAGAATCGCAGACCCCGATTCACCTCTGTAGTGAACCGCATACCGCGACTCTGCCCTTCTACTTCACAGATCAGTTTGCATAATATAAACATAACACAGAGATTTAACGAGTTCCCCTCATGCAGAGGGTACATCTCGTGTGGGAATCTTCTCCCACAAACATCCACTATCAATCAACCAAGGTTTACACTAGTGTTTCATATACAAGCTTAGAGAACTACTACAAAGAAATATGAAGAAGAAAACATAGAGTATCTAGCTTTTCTTCTTTTCCTCTCTTTGTCTCTGGTTCAGCTCTTCCCTCCATGTATAACCTTAAAACACCTCCAGAACCCCAAAGAAGCAACTCCACCTTCGTCTCTCATCAGAGTGTCCTGAAGACACCTTAAACATAGACAACGTTATGTCCGGCTCTCAGCCCTTCGACCCCAGCCAAGCTTATGCTTCTTTATCATGGTTCTACGCACAGCTTCAAACTCCATGTACGACGCCCTGCGCATGCTCTCTGCACTGCGCCCTGCATCTCTACGTCTGCCCTGCACAGCTCCCTGCGTTGTGCCCTACAGCCGCCACCAATGTACCACCAGCTTCTTATGTGTGTGCTCTGCAGCTTTCTACAGCATGTCTGTTTCTTCAACCCTAGTTTCCCTTTTATATAGTGAAACCCTAGAGCTTATGTCGGTATAGTCCTGCAGGCCACACAACTCGGATCCTGTATGGGCTTCACACAAACATCAGCCCAGTTTCTAGTTCAGACCAAATAAGCCCATATGAAGCAAACATTTACAACAAACTCCACCTTTTGCTTCATTTGGTCCAACTCACAAAATCCTTTTGTTTTAATTTTCTCCTGAGAAGAAAAAACAAAACTTGTCTTCTCCTAAAGAATCTGCAACTCCCAATGATCATTATCTTCATCCACCTTAGGAATTTTCAACTCCATTTTCAGAATTTTCAAGAGATTTGCGACTCTCCCTTAAGCTTCCTTCTCTTGATGATTGAAACCCACTTGCAGAAAAACTCTGACCATTGAACCGACAACCTTGAAGAAATCATTACAACTTTGATTCCTTGATAATCAATACAAAACACAACCAACCATTGATATTCCTTTGTGTTCTCCGATGCCATCCTCTGACATTGCTATGAAATTCCCAACACCTATCGAAATCTTAGACTGTCTCATGACTGTCACTATATTGGAACTTTCTAAAATTTTAGTATGCAAAGCCATACAACTTCTCTCTTGTTCTTGACAGCTTCTCTGATATTCAGCTGTCCTAACAAGTTCGTGTAACTCTTTACACAAAATCATCCTCTTCAACCTTGTTTCTCCTGGTCTTAGAAACACTTATGAAGATCTTTACTTAATTCTCTTGTTCCTCACAATAGCTCCACCTAGAACCAGAACTTCTGATTCACCCACAAGTAACACCTCACTTGCTTGTAGAACTTTGATCTTGAAAACCTTTAGAACTAGTAAAGCCTGAGACATCAACCTCTCAGAACATGATTACAACAATCACACAACCTCTTCCATGGTTTCTGATAAATACCCCAGACCTGTTATCATGATTGTATATCATTTGTATCCGTCTGCAACCTGATTCACTTGGTCGACCTTTGATTCCCCTCATGTGCACTGAGCTTGAACCAAACTTCCTTGAATCACATGCAGAACACATGAATCATACATGCTTCAATCCTGAAACAAACTCTGATTCATCATGTAAACAATCTCAACTCAATGCATTACTCTTGAGATTGAGTTTACATCCCATTTGTTTAACCAATTGACTCTTGAACCCAGCTTGTACGATCTGACAGTACAACCTCCTGTTCAACCTCATGTTAAAACAGATGTCCGACCAACAGCTTTAAAACCTCTCTTAGTCTCCTTGTAACAACCTTTAGTGCTTCATTCTAGAATCCCTGAAATCACACCTACTGTTAACATAACCCTGCAATAGTTTTTTACGTTTGCAGATCTTACCAAGAAGAACCTTGGTATCACCATCATACATTTTCTCACTATTCATCAACACCAACTTGACATGTCTTCACCATTCATGAATCCTCACTTAATCTCCATGTAAGTGAATTTTTTGAGAAACTTAATGATCCTACTAGACCCACTAGTCTTCAACTAGTCTTGTCTAGCATAACATGCATCTTTAACCAACATAGATGTACTTGAATCTTCCCCTTATACTCAAATGCTTCCTTATTAAGTGCCAACAAAACACTTAAACTTCCTACAAGTGATACCTTCAGAAGATTCATCCACCAGATCATCTTTATAGATGGAAACAGGCGAACCAGAACTTTTTTGTTTCTGATCTCTTCTCAATGCAAAACCTAACCCCAATCACCTTGCGCCAGCCTTGTAGATTTTTGCACTTACTTGCAAACTCTTGCACAGTCCTGCAACGTATACCAAAAGTCTTCCAGAGATTTTAAGTCACCTTGTAGAGCAAACTCCACCTTGACAAATAAAATCTCACTGACTGCAACGTCGACTCTTGGTACTCTTCTGCATTCCCATTCTCTGTAGACCTACCTTGATTGTAGTCCTTTCAATTCTCTGACAACCTAATCCATTCCTGAGACTTGATCATTCACCCAACACCTCTCAAAACTGACCACTTCAACATAAATTGTCTGGTCCATCTTCATACTCATCTGAATCTTCGACAAAACTTGTTGACCTAACAACCCTCTTACACACAGATTCACCTCTGAAGGCGTCCCTTAGTAAATCTGTGATTCCTTGTAGTTGTACCTTCAACCAATTCCTGAACACCACCACACATACCTTCACCATTCGAAAACTATCTTTTCAATAGCTGAAGACGTCTACATCCTTGTGTTCTTCCAATGTCAAGATTCGTTAAACTGAAACAGCTTTGAGTATTCAGAAGCTTCGAAACAGAACATCACATGTACCTTGTGAATGCAGCGGAAACTGAATTCCTGTTTCTACAAGTTTGAGCCTTTTGGATGATGCTTTGATTCCCTCTTCACCGTGATGTGCTATTCACCTTAATACATCCATCCATGAACCTGAGTCAAACACTGCAGATAACTCCACTTTAAACCAACCCCATAATTGATTTAACCTTCGATCAAGAAGCCCTTCAAGATCATGAGTCTTCTGCAACAGTCTCTGGATCCTTCTTGTATGCTTACAACGTTATGCCTGAGTCTGTGAAATCCTGAGCCTGAGCTTCGATACCACTTGTTGAGAATCGCATACCCCGATTCACCTCTGTAGTGAACCGCATACCGCGATTCTGCCCCTACTCCTCTTCTACTTTACAGATCAGTTTGCATAACATAAACATAACACAGAGATTTAATGAGTTCCCCTCATGCAGAGGGTACATCTCATGTGGGAACCTTCTCCCACAAACATCCACTATCAATCAACCAAGGTTTACACTAGTGTTTCATAAACAAGCTTAGAGAACTACTACAAAGCAATATGAAGAAGAAAACATAGAGTATCTAGCTTTTCTTCTTCCCCTCTCTTTGTCTCTGGTTCAGCTCTTCCCTCCATGTATAACCCTAAAACATCCCCAGAACCCCAAAGAAGCAGCTCCACCTTCTTCTCTCATCAGAGTGTCCTTCTTCTCTCATCAGAGTGTCCTAAGACACCTTAAACATAGACAATGTTATGTCCGGCTCTCAGCCCTTCGACCCCAGCCAAGCTTCTGCTTTTTTATCATGGTTCTACGCACAGCTTCAAGCTCAATGTACGACTCCCTGCGCATGCTCTCTGCACTGCGCCCTGCGTCTCTACGTCTGCCCTGCACAGCGCCCTGCGTTGTGCCCTACAGCCGCCAACAATGTACCACCAGCTTCTTATGTGTGTGCTCTGCAGCTTTCTACAGCATGTCTGTTACTTCAACCCTAGTTTCCCTTTTATATAGTGAAACCCTAGAGCTTATGTCGGTATAGTCCTGCAGGCCACACAACCCGGATCCTGTATGGGCTTCACACCAACATCGGCCCAGTTTCTAGTTCAGACTAAATAAGCCCATATGAAGCAAACATTTACAACAAACTCCACCTTTTGCTTCATTTGGTCCAACTCACAAAATCCTCTTTGTGTTAATTTTCTCCTGAGAAGAAAAAACAAAACTTGTCTTCTCTTAAAGAATCTGCAACTCCCAATGATCCTTATCTTCATCCACCTTAGGAATTTTCAACTCCATCTTCAGAAACTTCAAGAAATTTGTGACTCTCCCTTAAGCTTCCTTCTCCTTATGATTGAAACCCACTTGCAGAAAAACTCTGACCATTGAAACGACAACCTTGAAGAAATCATTTTAACCTTGATTCCTTGATAATCAATACAAAACACAACCAACCATTGATGTTCCTTTGTGTTCTCCAATGCCATCCTCTGACATTGCTATGAAATTCCCAGCACCTATCGAAATCTTAGACTGTCTCATGACTGTCACTATATTCGAACTTTCTAAAATTTTAGTATGCGAAGCCATACAACTTCTCTCTTGTTCTTGACAGCTTCTTTGAATAGCTTACGGTGCTATTCAGCTGTCCTAACAAGTTCGTGTAACTCTTTACACAAAATCTTCCTCTTCAACCTTGTTTCTCCTGGTCTTAGAAACACTTATGAAGACCTTTACTTAATTCTCTTGTTCCTCACAATAGCTCCACCTAGAACCAGAACTTCTGATTCACCCACAAGTAACACCTCACTTGCTTGTAGAACCTTGATCTTGAAAACCTTTAGAACTAGTAAAGCATGAGACATCAACCTCTCAGAACACGATTACAACAATCACACAACCTCTTCCATGGTTTCTGATAAATACCCCAGACCTGTTATCATGATTGTATATTATTTGTATCCTTCTGCAACCTGATTCACTTGGTCGACCTTTGATTCCCCTCATGTGCACTGAGCTTGAACCAAACTTCCTTGAATCACATGCAGAACACATGAATAATACATGCTTCAATCCTGAAAAAAACTCTTACTCATCATGTAAAAAAATCTCAACTCAATGCATTACTCTTGAGATTGAGTTTACATCCCATTTGTTTAACCAATTGACTCTTGAACCCAGCTTGTACGATCTAACAGTACAACCTCCTGTTCAACCTCATGTTAAAACAGATGTCCAACCAACAACTTTAAAACCTCTGTTAGTCTCCTTGTAACAACCTTTAGTGCTTCATTCTAGAATCCCTAAAACCACACCTACTGTTAACATAACCCTGCAATAGTTCTTTACGTTTGCAGACCTTACCAAGAAGAACCTTGGTATCAGCATCATACCTTTTCTCACTATTCATCAACACCAACTTGACATGTCTTCACCATTCAAGAATCCTCACTTAACCTCCATGTAAGTTAATTTCTTGAGAAACTTAATGATCCTACTAGACCCACTAGTCTTCTACTAGTCTTGTCTAGCATAACATGCATCTTTAACCAACATAGATCTACTTGAATCTTCCCCTTATACTCAAATGCTTCCTTATTAAGTGCCAACAAAACACTTAAACTTCCTACAAGTGATACCTTCAGAAGATTCATCCACCAGATCATCTTTATAGATGCAAACAGGCGAACCAGAACTTTTTTGTTTCTGATTCTCTTCTCAATGCAAAACCTAACCCCAATCACCTTGCGCCAGCCTTGTTGATTCTTGCACTTACTTGCAAACTCTTGCACAGTCTTGCAACGTCTACAAAAAGTCTTCCAGAGATTTTAAGTCACCTTGTAGAGCAAACTCCATCTTGACAAATAAAATCTCACTGACTGCAACGTCGACTCTTGGTACTCTTCTGCATTCCCATTCTCTGTAGACCTACCTTGATTGTAGTCCTTTCAATTCTCTGACAACCTAATCCATTCCTGAGACTTGATCATTCACCCAACACCTCTCAAAACTGACCACTTCAACATAAATTGTCTGGTCCATCTTCATACTCATTTGAATCTTCGACAAAACTTGTTGACCTACCAACTCTCTTACACATAGATTCACCTCTGAAGGCGTCCCTTAGTAAATCTGTGATTCCTTGTAGTTGTACCTTCAACCAATTCCTGAACACCACCACACATACCTTCACCATTTGAAAACTGTCTTTTCAATAGCTGAAGACGTCTACATCCTTGTGTTCTTCCAATGTCTAGATTCG
This sequence comes from Camelina hispida, assembly GCA_023657505.1. NCBI lineage: Eukaryota > Viridiplantae > Streptophyta > Magnoliopsida > Brassicales > Brassicaceae > Camelina > Camelina hispida. The sequence continues at coordinate 18,341,017 of CP094633.1, read as the reverse complement.
TTAAACTGAAACAGCTTTGAGTATTCAGAAGCTTCAAAACAGAACATCACATGTACCTTGTGAATACAGCGGAAACTGAATTCCTGTTTCGACAAGTTTGAGCCTTTTGGATGATGCTTTGATTCCCTCTTCACCGCGATGTGCTATTCACCTTAATACATCCATCCATGAACCTGAGTCAAACACTGCAGATAACTCCACTTTAAACCAACCCCATAATTGATTGAACCTTCGATCAAGAAGCCCTTCAAGATCATGAGTCTTCTGCAACAGTCTCTGGATCCTTCTTGTATGCTTACAACGTTATGCCTGAGTCTGTGAAATCCTGAGCCTGAGCTCTGATACCACTTGTTGAGAATCGCAGACCCCGATTCACCTCTGTAGTGAACCGCATACCGCGATTCTGCCCCTACTCCTCTTCTACTTTACAGATCAGTTTGCATAACATAAACATAACACAGAGATTTAATGAGTTCCCCTCATGCAGAGGGTACATCTCATGTGGGAACCTTCTCCCACAAACATCCACTATCAATCAACCAAGGTTTACACTAGTGTTTCATATACAAGCTTAGAGAACTACTACAAAGCAATATGAAGAAGAAAACATAGAGTATCTAGCTTTTCTTCTTCCCCTCTCTTTGTCTCTGGTTCAGCTCTCCCCTCCATGTATAACCCTAAAACACCTCCAGAACCCCAAAGAAGCAGCTCCACCTTTGTCTCTCATTAGAGTGTCCTGAAGACACCTTAAACATAGACAACGTTATGTCCGGCTCTCAGCCCTTCGACCCCAGCCAAGCTTCTGCTTCTTTATCATGGTTCTTCGCAAAGCTTCAAGCTCCATGTACGACGCCCTGCTCATGCTCTCTGCACTGCGTCATGCGTCTCTACGTCTACCCTGCACAGCGCCCTGCGCTGTGCCCTACAGCCGCCACCAATGTACCACCAGCTTCTTATGTGCGTGCTCTGCAACTTTCTACAGGATGCATGTTTCTTCAATCCTAGTTTTCCTTTTATATAGTAAAACCCTAGAGCTTATGTCGGTATAGTCTTGCAGGCCACACAACCCGGATCTTGTATGGGCTTTACACCAACATCGGCCCAGATTCTAGTTCAGACCAATTAAACCCATTCAAAGCAAACATTTACAACATATACATATATGAATTTGCTCCTTACGAGTGTCATAATTGCATTTTCTCTATAATCATTGAAGTGGTAAAATTAACATAGGTTGATTTTTTTTTTTCTTTTTCTGATCAGGTTCTTTGTGATAAAACTTTGAAATTGAGTTTCTTACCGAAGAAAGCATTTAATCACTCAAAATTTACCACGGGTGGGTTCTTCTTTCTTCTATAATTCATGTTCATAACATGATGATGCCTTTCATTTTATATTATAGACTTAAGTATTCTCTTAAATTCTTTATTTAATTTGTGAGACGAGAATGTTTCAACATCTGACATTAGAATTCATGTAGGAGTTGCAAGATATGACCGTGAAGACATTGTTACACAGTTCTACTTCTTTCTTTTGAAGGTGTTGTAAATCTTCTTACTACATACCTAGCAGTCTAGCACCAATGTGTACTGCCTACTTACCTCTCATTTGTTTACTCTTTTGAATTATTATTTTACACGGTTTGCTTGACAAAAATTACTCAAGTTGATCAAGAAGTAGATAATATGACATTAAAACAAATTAAACTACTCAATCTAAATAAAACATTCAAAATTAAAGGTAGCCCTAATTTCTTTGTTTTGGCTCTTGATTTTTACATTACTAACTTAGTCATATGTGGTTGTTTTTTTTTTTTTTTGATGAAAGGCAAGTAGAGTCATGACCATACACTACTCTGCTTGGATGTTAGAGTTGTCAATCTTCACAAGTAATACTTCCACAAAGTCTTCAAACCTATATAAAAATATGGAATCATGAGCAAGTGTACAAGTCAAAGCTGGTAAAGTACGGTTCGAATCGAAACGATGGGAAATCAACTAAATTAATCAATGGCAATAGAAGCCTACTTCAGCGGTTCAGCCAGTAATTCAACTAAATTAAGTTGTTTTCTGGAATCTTAATTTGTTCTCTACAAAGTCGTACACAGGAGGCTTTTTCAGGAAGCGAGAAAGATATTTGATTGAAGGATTTGAATTAAAGCTTAGAATTTTGTTTGACTGATAAGACTTTGAACCTTCTTGTGTTCTCCAAATTCATCCCGTCTAACAAGGTACAGACTTCTGACTTAGAATCTATAAAAGAGTTTGAATGGCTAATTATTCAATCATGTATTCTTGTCTACCAAGAGAGATTGCACATGTTAAGAGTTTTGTTCAATTTTGTTGTTCAGTTAAATAAATTAATTTTTTCCTAGTTTAATGTAATTTTGTAAATTTTGGAATGCAATTAAGATACAATAAAATATTTTCGGTGCATAGCACCAGGAGTAAATGTAGGGATGTACACTATTAGCATATTTTTTAAGGAAGTAAAATAATCATACAATTTGTACATAAAACCATTTAAAGTTTTAAACATCCTACAATTCTTGTCTAAAACTTAGGTATTTAGATATATTTGTATTTAAGCTTCTCAACTAAATACTATGGGATTCTCAAATTCTCTTTTATCAAAAAGATTTTCATACAGCATGGTTAACTCTTTGATAGTTATAATTAAGATAAACAACTTTCCTTCCTGTTACCTATTCAATTTCTTGAATATAACTCTAGAATTAAATTGTTACCAACCTTGGAGTTATTTTCTAAATAATGTTTGGTGGACAAAAAAAAAACTCTAAAATTTAATTTAATTTTCTTCTTCTTTTCTATTTGTATTTTCTTTCTATCATTGATTTAACTATCTTTCATTCGATAGTGAACAAAACTCTGATCTTTTTCATATATAAAAAATTATTTCTCTAAGGACATACTTTCATGAATTTCTCTACAATATTAACCAAATCTCCAGTCATTGTTGTAACTCTTCAAATTGTTGCGAATCTTTGGTTTTACTCTCAATACCTTTTCATTTTTTGGTGATGCATCTACTTACTTAAAGAATACATCAATCTATTCTAAACCTCTCTAGATTTCTTATATAAATTTTGATTTTGTTTGTGATATGAAAAAGAAGAAAAGACATGGAAGATGTTTTAAATTCCTCTTTAATTTTAAATATGTTTGCTTTAATTTCAAACTCTTTTAATTTGGGTTGACATTTGACATTCTCTCCACTGTTGACATGTCATTTTTATGGAAAGAGTTGGCCATCTTTCATAATATAGACTAGGTTTTGAAACTACGCTACGCGAGGGTTTATTTGATATATTTTGGAAAAATTATATATGATTGATGACAGTTATGAAATATTACCTTATATAAAATTTAAATTACAATTGATTGGTGAAAATTTTACTTTAAAAAAATATAAAAGTCACTTATGTTAAAAATTCAAATCTGATCAAAAGAATCATGAAATTAATTGACGTCCAGGCGAGGCGGATCGAATTGGTAACCTAGCATATCCTAAACCGTTACTTTGACCATCAGACAAACAAAAAATTTTTATAATCATGAATTAATCTATTTTCTCATATTCAATTGACCAGCACCATCTATGTCTTCGTGATTTATTTTTACTGTATTTGTACTTTTCATATTCTTTCTCATCATTTTCATTGTCAAATTTTCATGATAAAGATCATCGTTACTTTTACCGTCTGGTTCTTCGTTATAATCTTTTTTTTCCTCTTCCTCATCAGCTTCCTCACATTCTTCCACTGAAAAACCTTTTTTTTAGACTACCACACAACTTGTTAACCCATCAAACTCCAAGAACAAAATTAATTCTTTTCTCACAAAATTTGTGAAATTCATGAAGATTAGCATAGTCAACACATGCATCCAATTATTGATAATTTCATCCATATACTTATTTGGTTTTAGATCCATACGTTTAGAATGTTCATCCTTACTTGGTTTATAATATTTTAAAAACGTAATAAAATATACTAGTAATTATTTATTTAATATGAATCATATGATATATAGAAATATGAGTACACTATAAGAACATATTAATTATAAATAGATAATATCAATTATGTTATATCATCAAATAATATCAACTGTATCATATTATCAAATAACCGATATAACCATAACCGCTTCAACCGGAACCGTATTTAAACGTAACCGTTAACCATTTATTAAACGGTTATTGTAATGACCCTCACCAACTCTAGAAATTTTAAAATATAAATTTCGAAGAAATGACCCTGAAAAAGCTCAAGAAGAAGAAGAAGAAAAATGAAGAAGAAGACCCGGAGAATGTCCGAGGAAAAATCGTTGAGTCAAGAGATAGCCGACCCGGGACGAAGTGACCAAGAGCCGAGAAGTGTTGGATCAAAGTGTCGAGAGATGACCGAGACGTTGATCGAGAGTGCCGAGACGTACCGAGAGAGGGTACCGAGGCGTACCGAGGGTACCGAGATGGTAGAGAGGTACCGAGTCGTGCCGAGGCGTATCGAGTATTGCCAAGGATTGTCGAGGCGAATCGAGTATTCTTGAGGATTGTCGAGGCGTATCGAGGATTGGCGAGAGTTGTCGAGGCGTATCAAGGCATGTCGAGGATTGCCGATAGAAGATGAAAACTGCGGAGAAAGACCGAGAGCGCCGAGGAGCGCCGAAGCGGTTGCGGTCGAGGACTGAGTCTGCCGGACAGGCCGGATGAACGCCGGTGGAGCCGACAACATTCCGGATTTTGCGGAGGTTGTCGACGGCGCAAATGTGAAAAGAATTTTTGCATTTAGCCAATGGGAATTCATGCAAACATGAATCTCAATCATTGTGTCTTTGAAAACACAAGAATAGAACATAATCATTATGTCTCTATGTGTTGGACCAATGGAAGGAAGCAAGGTGTGGAGACAAAGAAATATTCCTTTGTAGCTACCAAATCGTGGGAGGTAGGAGAGGAATCTAGAGAGACTTTGAGACCATGCATTCGCCGAAGAAGAGAGAGGAGGAGAATCGAGCATTTTCACGCCATGCATTGGCGAGTTGCACCGCCCAACTCCTCTATATAAGGGAGGCCACCCTTCACACATTCCATCACTTAGTTTAAAAGAAGAAGAAAACTAAAAATTCTTAAGTCTTGTTTTCTCTCAAGAGGAGAGAAACATCTTCGAAGCCGGGGAGGTGTTGTCGAATTGAGAAGCGGTCGAGTCAAAGTGACGCTGTTGGTGAGAAAGAAGAGGCTGTCTGATCCGTGGTGTTGTGAAGTCCGGAGAATAAATCTGCCAATCGCTGTGAGTTCTGCGGTCTTTGTGTGTTAGAATCCTTGGTAGATTGTGTGGGGTGCTGCACGGGTCTTTCGGGCCGTGTACGTACCTATTGATTATTGCGTTTAGTCTAGGTTCATTGTAGAACTAGATAGATAGATGATTGCATGCGTAAATGGTAGGATTCGCTAGAATTCATGTTAAAATGAACATAGAATTACGCTAGGAATCACATTGCATGATGAGAAGTGATGAGATTTGAGAAGCATAATTCGTGAGGAATTGATGCATGTTTAGCAATGTGAATTTTGCTTAAAATTTGGACCAAGGATTTGCATGATGAGCAGAACTATAGATTTTGTAGCAAATGTGACTTGCTTAAAAATCAGATAGATTAGTTGCATGCATGTAGAAAAATCTAGGCTGCTTGAATTGTCTCGCTGCTTGTAGATTTTTGTGGTTGTTTTGCTTGAATTGCTTGCTAGTAGGTTTGAATTCTTGCTTGTTGTGATTATCACTGCTTTGGATGGATCCCAATGACCTCCATCTAGTAGACGGTTTGATTGGTGTTGTGGATATGGTTTAACTCGAAATAACTTTGTGGTATTTCTTGTTGAACTCATGTGTTGTGGTAGTGCTAAACTCTTAGTGTTTGCTAACATATGAGTTGTAGCGTGGTCTTAGCTAGTCTCTTGAATTGGGAGAGTTCTTGAGTCGTAGCAAGGATAGAGTGGTCGATTTTCTGTTCCATGAGATTGTTGTTTGTCTCACGGGATGTTCCCGGTGCACACTTACGTGAGACAATGTCATGTCTAGTTGGCCACTAGAATGACCGCTACTTGATGTCGTAGCTTGTTGGGTTCACGCTGGTTACATGTGTGGTTTCAGCGTGGGCAATTCCCCGTTGCTGGTTACATGTGTGGTTTCAGCCTTGGTTATGTCATGGACGGAACAGAAATCGACAGGGCCCTTAGGTGTAAGAGTCTAGAGTGTACGAGTAACCCTTGTAGGAATCTAGGACGTCTTTGTTATAAGTTGTGAGTGTAGAGAGTCTAGAGTAGTCAAGTAACGCTTGTCTGATTTAGAACGTATTTAGTGATGAGAGAGGAGTTGATATGATCATGGCTAGCAAGGAGTCATAAGCTGCAGAGGAACCGGAGATTGTGGGAAGGATCACTCGCTCAAGAGCTAAGGAGATGGCTAAGGAAGCTCATTCACTCATAGCTGACAGGTCATTCAACCTACCGAGGATCCAGGTCTTTAACATCTCCACCTTGAAGACTTCACCCGGTAATGATAACTAGATAACTTAGGTGTGAAGTTTGTACTCTTTTTCCCATAGCAGAGTTTTGTCCCACTGGGTTTTCTTGGCATGGTTTTTAATGAGGCAAATGGATCACTACGTCGAGTTATCTAGAAGTCATTGCCAATGGGAAATAATGTACAAGTCACCAGACTTCAGTATTGTGTCACCAGACTTCAGACTTTAGTCACCAGACTTCATAATTAAGTCACCAGACTTTAGTATTAAGTCGCCAGACTTCAGTACCTGATGTTTTGCTGTTTTTCTTGTTTTCCTTAAAACGTCTTGTTGTTTTATTTTGAACTTCCCGTTGTTTGGAGTGTCGAGCCTAGGGTTGATTATAAAGCCCCATAGCCACGCCTCCTTGTTCTTTAGTGAAGAAGTATGTTGTAAACACGTTTTGTGAACTTTCTTCTCTCAATTTGAATTCTTGAATGCGTTCTTGATTTCTGGGTTTCTATACACTTTGTGATTCTCAAACTCTTCACTTGTTACAATCCATATCACCACCTAAGCAATCTATTTCCATCGAATCATTGTTCTATCATCAGATCATCACCATATCCGCCTATATTATCAATCCCGCCCCATCACCATCGAGTCTCTTCATCATTCATCGGTCTACAGCCTTTCAACAGAGTTGTAGTCCTAGGGAAATCCTATCATGTGGTATCAGAGCCAACTCTGTGCCGAGGCTAAGCGATTCTAAGATCCCTAATCTCTTGAGTTTTTGCTTAATTTCATTCATTTAGTTTTAGGGTTTGAAATTTTGAGGTTCGTTTGTGTCTAGATCGAATAGGGTTTAGTTTTTTGTTGATTCGTTTGAGTTTAGGAGTTAGTTTTGTGTTGTTTCGAAATTAGACTGCAATTAGGGTTTCATTATTTCGAGTTCATTATAGGGTTGGGTGTCGATCGATTCTCTTATGGTGTCGCTCGATACTAGGTCTGTAGTCGTTTGTTTCTTGTTTAGATCACGAGTCTTAGAGTTTATTTTGTTTCTTTCACTCAAGGAACGTTTTACTGCGAGTTTTCTTCTTTAATTTGCAGGTACAATGGAGCTTTCACCAGAAGCTATGGAAGCTTTGAACCAAGCCATGTCTAAGCAAATAGCAGAAGCAAACAAGACAATGTCTACTCAGTTTCAGCAACAGATGGAGCAGCTCCGTAACAAGTTTGAGAAGTAGATCAAAGATATAGCTCAAGCAACTAGCGCTTCATATCAGAGTTCTTCAGAACCGCCTAGTCCTAATGAGGCTCCCCGCTTAGCAAAAGGGAAGGCACATGTGGGAGCTTCTTCAAAGCATACTCGGAACAACTAAGTCACCTACTGGGGGAAGAGAGACTTGTTTCAATCAGAGAAGAGATATTCAAAGTACTGAAAGAGGAAACCGTAGGACTGGCAGAGATCATGTACGTCCACGGAAAGCTGAACAAGTAGCTGGGCATCGAATGTACATTGAATCAGATAGAGAGTATTCTGAAGAAGAAGAAGTTTCAGATCATAGTCAAGAAACAATGAGGAGAAACAGAAACAGAGATCACGGTAGGGAGTATGATCCTTTGAGGCAGCAGTTAAGTCATCTCAAGATTCAGTATCCTTCATTCCATGGTACCAATGATCCAGAGACTTATCTAGACTGGGAAAGGAAGATGGAATCAAACTTTCAAGTTCAAGGTACTTATGAGTTGAACAAGGTGAAGATAGCCATATCCGAATTCAATGGCTATGCTTTGTTGTGGTGGAAGCAGTTGGGACTTACTAGACATCGACAGAGAGAGCCTGCTATCACTACATGGGAACAGTTAGTCACGCAGATGAGAAAGAAGTTTGTGCCTACACATTATTAGAGGGAGATTCTTAACAAGCTTAGGCGTCTCATTCAAGGCACTAAGTCTGTTAGAGACTACTATCAGGAGCTGGAAACACTTATGATCAGGGCTGATCTAAGGGAAAGTGAAGACATGGTTATGTTGAGGTTTCTTGGGGGTTTAAACAGAGAGATTCAAGACAAGGTAGAGTTGCAGGACTATGAGGATGTGCAAGAAATGGTACATAAGGCAGAGCTGATTGAATCGCAGATCAAGAGAAAGGGAGTAAGGTCTACATTCACGCCTAACATGTCCAAGCCGAGGGAGTTCAGCAAACTCGCCTTCACCAAGGACAGCAAACCCGTGACAGCCACAGTCAAAGAGGAGGTTAAAATTGACTTCAAGCCCAAGAGTAGCACCTCTACCAGTCATGTTAGGTGTTTCAAATGCCAAGGAATGGGGCATTATTCCAGAGACTGTCCAAACAAGAAGATGTTTCTTCTACAAGAAGGAGGAGAGATTGTGCCAATAGACAGTTCAGAGAGCGAATCCGAATCTGAACTCGGTGAAGAAGGTGAACCAGCAGTCATGGGAGAGATGTTGGTAGCACGCAGAGCTTTAAGTGTTCAGATTCATCCAGATGATAGAGGACAGCGTGAGAACCTATTTCACACACGGTGTATGGTTCAAGACAAGGTCTGCACCTTGATCGTTGATGGTGGGAGCTGTAATAATGCAGCTAGTGAAGAGATGGTACAGAAGCTTAATCTCAAGACCACTTCACATCCGAGACCTTACCAGCTGCAGTGGTTGAACAACAGGGGAGCTTTGACAGTTTCGCAGCAAGTGATGGTGAAACTAACAATTGGGAAGTATGAGGATGAGCTGCTATGTGATGTGATTCCAATGAAATCAAGTCATATTCTTTTGGGAAGACCATGGCAGTTCGACAGAAGAGTGTTTCATGATGGTTACACCAACAAGCAGTCATTTGAGTTCAAAGGACGCAAGGTCACTCTTCTACCACTTACACCCAGCGATATTTACAAGGATCAGCTTCACATGAACCGCAAAGATACAGAGAAAGTGTCTCACAGCTTGTACATCAATCATAACGAGTTCAACAAGCTATTTGATCCAGAGATGACCACATTCATGTTTGTGTATAAGGAGACACTCACCAGTACTAAGTCAGAAGAAGAGCTTCCACGCGAGATGATAGAGATTATAGAGGAGTACAAGGATGTGTTTCCAGAAGAAATACCTCCAGGTTTACCTCCAATCTGTGGGATAGAGCATCAGATTGATTTGGTACCAGGTTCAGCTCTACCGAACAGACCAGCTTACAGAACTAATCCAGTAGAAACTAAAGAGCTTCAGAAGCAAGTAGAGGAGTTGATGAGTAAGGGACACATTAGAGAGAGTCTCAGTCAATGTGCAGTACCATTTTTGCTTGTACCCAAGAAAGATGGTTCATGGAGGATGTGTGTTGACTGCAGAGCTATTAACAACATTACAGTGAAGTACAGACATCCAATTCCAAGATTAGATGACATGCTGAACGAGTTATGTGGTTCAACAATCTTTTCCAAGATCGATTTAAAGAGTGGGTATCATCAGATCAGAATGAAGGAAGGAGATGAATGGAAAACAGCTTTCAAGACCAAGCAAGGGATCTACGAATGGCTAGTCATGCCGTTTGGTCTCACCAATGCTCCTAGTACCTTTATGCGGTTAATGAATCATGCTCTCAAACCTTTCATTGGCATCTTCGCGGTTGTGTACTTCGACGACACCCTCATCTACAGCAAAGGTTTAGGAGAACACTTAGAACACATCCGCCAAGTTCTAAATGTTCTTCGTTCTCAATCCCTCTTTGCTAACTTTTCTAAATGTTCATTCTGTACTACTGAGGTTGTTTTTCTAGGCTTTGTTGTTAGTGCAGAAGGAGTTAGAGTGGATGATGAGAAGATCAAAGCTATTAAGGAGTGGTCAACACCCAAAAACATAGCAGAAGTCAGGAGCTTTCATGGATTAGCCGGATTGTACAGGCGATTTGTCCAAGACTTCAGTACTATTGCAGCGCCACTTACAGAAGTCATCAAGAAGGAAGTAGGATTCAGATGGGAGGAAGCACAAGAGAAGGCGTTTTCAACCTTAAAAGAGAAGCTTATCACTGCCCCTATTCTTTTACTTCCTGATTTTATGAAAACTTTTGAGATTGAATGTGATGCTTCCGGAGTGGGTATAGGTGCTGTTTTGATGTAGGATAGGAAGCCAGTAGCTTACTTCAGTGAGAAGCTAGGAGGATCGACGCTAAACTATCCTACATATGACAATGAGCTGTATGCCTTGGTTCGAGCTCTACAAACGTGGCAGCATTACCTGTGGCCCAAGGAGTTCGTTATTCACACTGATCATGAGTCCTTGAAGCATCTCAAAGGACAACAGAAGCTCAACAAGAGACATGCCAGATGGATGGAGTTCATAGAGACTTTCCCATACACGGTTAAGTACAAGAAAGGTAAAGATAATGTAGTTGCAGATGCATTATCCAGGAGGTAAACTCTCATTTCTACTTTGCCTTCTAAGCTTGAAGGTTTTGACGAGATAGTAGAACTTTATGAGACTGACATCGATTTTGCTGAGAGCTATGGCAAATGCCATAAGTTTGCTTTTGAAAACTATTATAGGCAGAATGGATATTTGTTTTATAAGGACCGATTGTGTATACCAAGAGGATCCATAAGAGAGCTGCTGATTAGAGAAGCTCACGGAGGTGGACTAGCTGGACATTTTGGAGTGTCAAAGACTCTACTTGGACTGCAAGAACACTTCTATTGGCCTCAAATGAAGAAAGACATTGAGAAGGTTTGTTCTAGGTGCCATATCTGCAAAATGGCGAAGGGTAAGGTACAGCCCCACGGCTTGTACACTCCTCTCCCTATCCCATCTCAACCTTGGACTCATATTTCTATGGATTTTGTTCTTGGCTTACCTCGAACCAGAAATGGTAGAGATTCTATTTTTGTTGTGGTTGACAGGTTTAGCAAGATGGCTCACTTCATTGCAAGTCACAAAACGGACGATGCTGTTATTGTAGCTAACTTGTTTTTCAGGGAAGTAGTACGCCTGCATGGAATGCCTCAAGTAATCATTTCAGATCGAGATACAAAGTTTCTAGGACACTTCTGGAGGACACTATGGGCTAAACTCGGAACCAAGCTGTCATTCTCAACCACATGTCACCCGCAAACAGATGGGCAAACCGAAGTGGTGAACAGGACGCTATCTACACTCCTCAGGACCTTAGTGAGAAGCAATCTCAAATCATGGGAAGAATGTCTACCACATGTTGAGTTCGCATACAATCACGCTAAGCATTCTGCTACCCTATTTTCTCCTTTTGAAATTGTTTATGGTTTTAATCCACAATCACCTCTAGACTTGATCCCTTTACCTTTAAGTGTGAAGTGTAGCTTTGATGGCAAAGAAAAGGCTGAACAGGTGAGGAGGATACATGCTAAAGCTAAGGAGAACATAGAGAAAAGAACCAAGCAATATGAGAAGCATGCGAACAAGGGCAGAAAGGAGCTCATTTTCGAAGAAGGAGACTTGGTGTGGATTCATTTACGCAAGGATAGGTTCCCAGAAGAGAGGAAAAGCAAGCTTCTACCGCGAGCTGATGGACCATTTGAAGTCATCAAGAAGATCAACAACAATGCCTACGAGATTGATCTTCAAGGTAAGTATAAGATATCTTCCACATTCAATGTTTCTGACTTGCTTCCTTATTATGCAGATTCCGATTTGAGGACAAATCCTTTTGAAGAGGGGGAGGATGATATGATCATGGCTAGCAAGGAGTCAGAAGCTGCAGAGGAACCGGAGATTGTGGGAAGGATCACTCGCTCAAGAGCTAAGGAGATGGCTAAGGAAGCTCATTCACTCATAGCTGACGGGTCATTCAACCTACCGAGGATCCAGGTCTTTAACATCTTCACCTTGAAGACTTCACCTGGTAATGATAACTAGATAACTTAGGTGTGAAGTTTGTACTCTTTTTCCCATAGATGAGTTTTGTCCCACTGGGTTTTCTTGGCATGGTTTTTAATGAGGCAAATGGATCACTACGTCGAGTTATCTAGAAGTCATTGCCAATGGGAAATAATGTACAAGTCACCAGACTTCAGTATTGTGTCACCAGACTTCAAACTTTAGTCACCAGACTTCAGAATTAAGTCACCAGACTTCAGTATTAAGTCGCCAGACTTCAGTACCTGATGTTTTGCTGTTTTTCTTGTTTTCCTTAAAACGTCTTGTTGTTTTATTTTGAACTTCCTGTTGTTTGGAGTGTCGAGCCTAGGGTTGATTATAAAGCCCCATAGCCATGCCTCCTTGTTCTTTAGCGAAGAAGTATGTTGTAAACACGTTTTGTGAACTTTCTTCTCTCAATTTGAATTCTTGAATGTGTTCTTGATTTCTGCGTTTCTATACACTTTGTGATTCTGAAACTCTTCACTTGTTACAATCCATATCACCACCTAAGCAATCTATTTCCATCGAATCATTGTTCTATCATCAGATCATCACCATATCCGCCTATATTATCAATCCCGCCCCATCACCATCAAGTCTCTTCATCATTCATCGGTCTACAGCCTTTCAACAGAGTTCTAGTCCTAGGGAAATCCTATCAAGAGTTTAGGTGGATCGAGTCGAGTGAGGACTGATCTAACCTTTGTTGTTGTTGTGATGCTTCCGCTAATGCTTTTGTTGCATAGCTTTGTTTAAGTGCGTAGCTTTGATTAAGTGTGTAGCTTGTTAGAGGGCGCAGCTCGGTTGAGTGCGTAGCTTGTTGTTGTTTTGATTGATTGATTGTTTGTTTGTGTGATTGCTTGCTTGTTGGGATAGATGGGGCGGGAAAAAGTAGAATGCATGTTTAGGATGGGGTACCCAGGCTCACTGAGTAATCTTAGATTACTCATGACAATATTTGTGTGTGCAGGGAGCTTAGTTGAGAGTAGAGCTGGAGCAAACGTAGGGTACCGGATAGGGTTGTTTGTTGTGTATTGTTTGTAAAACCCTATGTATTTTCCTAAATGTATTCTATAAGTTTTTCCGACTCTATATGTATATTGCTTGATAACTTATTTTCAATGTAATAATTATTAAGTAATAAAAAATCAGTTTTTGGGGGAAACATGGCAAGTTGGATCCGATACGCTGGCCTTGTCCGGGCCAACACAACGCGCCAGGGCCGCGAGGGTTGCAAAGCCTAAGCAAACCTCGGCCGCGGGCGGAGTCGCGTCCAGGAGGACTGGTCGGGAAGCTGCAGCTTCCGTCCCTCGGCCGGACAACCAGGATGCATTCTCCCGACACTGTGGCGACCCGGGGCGTTCCGTGTCCTTGTCTGGGGCATAGAGCGGTCCGGGGGCGTTACAGTTATGGTTAAGATTAAACAAAATTTTTAACCATAACCGATGGTTAATAAAACATGTGTGTTTGTCGTCCATCTTTCTCCTTTAAACCCCAAAACTTGACTCAAACATCAAATAAAGGTCTTGCGATGTCAATCTTTCTTTCTTAGACCCAAAAATAAAAAGCAATAAATATTGAAACTTTTAATAATTTTGAATATTATAATATTTTTTTGAAACTTTTTAAAGTTTTTATTTGATCAAATAAAAAAACCGGATCAAACCGAATAAAAATTTTCAACTTGGACGCTTGATAAATCAAGATTTTCTGCTCATTCGTTGTTGTAAACATATTAATCTTATTTATACTGGTTCTGAACCATTGTCTAAAAATTTTCTAGCCGATGTGGGATATTGTGAATTGTTCTTTTATTTCCATAAATTTAAAATTTTCCGTTTTCTAAAATTTTTTGAAAATTTAAAAAATGTTAATAAATGACATGTCAAATCATGGTAGGTTGTTTAAAATAATTCTTAATATAGAAAATTCTGGAAATTATATAAAATGTTAATAAGTAATATATCAAATTTATATTGGTTTTTTAAAATCCTATGTGGGCCGCCTTAAGAGCTTATAGCTCCTAATTTTATTTAGTACTAGCATTTGGTCCGCGCTACGCGCGGAAGTTAGATTAAGGTGTATTCTGGTTGTTTTGGTATAATTTTTTTTGGTTATGTAAATTTCTCCTTGCGTATAGTTTTGTTGTTCATATGTTTTCCTTTGTTGTTTTGTTGATTAAATTTTTTTCCTCTAGGTTTTTGCAGCAAGTATAATGTAGTAAACTGTTTATTTTTTAGAAATTTGAATATTCTTGGGTTTTTTTTTATATTAATAATGAGAAGTTAAGATTGTATAGTAAAAGTTGTTGTCTAGTTGTAGTAGTTAGTTGTGCTTTATTCAAATTATTTATCATGTTCTGGTTGGATTGTTATTTACCTTTTTTATATGTGGTTGTAGTTCATCATTTTAATTATTTTCATATGTATTGTCATTAGTATCACATTACGGGGGTTATTGGTTTGAGAGCTAAATAGAAATTTCTTACTTTTAAAATTATGTAAAATATGTTGTTATTCAATCAAGACTTTTCCAAACTCTTTTAAAATTTGGTGTTATTAGTTGTGGATTTGTAAAAAATTATCTAAAATCTTCATAAATCTAATGTTATTAGATTAAGAATTTTATAAAGTCATTAAAAGTTTTATGTTATTCAAATAAAACAAAAGAGTCTTGGATTGTTAATGAATTCAATTATTATGTTATGGTTTAGGATTTTATATCATTTTCTTCATAGAAAAAGTCATGAAACCATTCTCATCGAATAGAGAGATTTGTGAATCATAGTCCATGAATTTTTTTTTCTTTTGTTGAAAAATGAAAACGTGGGTCTTTTGGGATATATATTTCATAGCTTGCTCTGTCCTCATCTCTTCGATACTTCTCTCAGACTCAACATATCTTCATATCAACTTTTTGTTACTGGGTAGAGAGAAATTCAACTTCATAGCAAAGAAAGATAGATTCTTCAGAGGGGCTTTTAGGGTTGAGAGAGTCTGTAATACAATTCAGTTTCTCATATCAATAAAGTTGTGTGTTTGATTAAAGAGAGAATGGTTTATCATTCTGTTCTTTACTCTATCTCTCATACTCTGTTTTTCAATCAGAAGTTCAACAGAGTATGAAGAAACTTTATAAGAAACCCTTTAACAAAAAAAAAAAAAAAAAAAAAAAACTTTATAAGATCGTAGTATGTGAAAAAACCTGCAACATAAAAAAAACTGCAGCTTTTAACTGACTCGCTTTATATAAATTATAACAACTTGCTTCTTATATTATTTTATATACATCCCAATGTTTTTAAAATAATTTTCTAATGAAATCTTGTGGTGCATGATCATTAGGGTGTATCTCATTCTTCGCTCCTCAATGAAGCATTGCTTTGTTTGCTCAAACCGGCTGTGTTTTTCAGCAAGGTAAAGAACCATATTCTCATTCCTATTGTTTCAAGACACAATAGTTAACTTCTTTGGTTTACAAATGTACTTTTGTTATTTGTTTTTTTAAATAGATTTTGGATGCGATGGTTTCTCTAACTCGATCATAGACGTTGCAGCTACTAACGCCACCGCTTCGAGTGGTTTCGAATTCACCGATTCCACCACCTCTCATCTCACGTGGTTTGGGTCCACCGTAACCACAACCAACACTGGATCCGGTGTTGATGTCACCGTCTCCGTCACCACCGTTTATTCTTTTATCTTCTTCTCTTGCTTGGCTTTCGCTTGCATGTTCTTCACCGTCTCAAACATCTCATCAACTATTTTCTTCATCTCATCAATACTGTTCTTTTGTATCTTCATCTCACAATCTGATACCAAATTGTTATAAAGCTCTTTTATTGCTTGTGAATGAAGAATAGAAAGCTTAGCTTCCTCTTAATAATGAAAAAACTTCTAGTAATAAACGATGTTTATGATGAACATATCTCACCCTCAAAGCGTAGAGGATACATTCTACTAACAACGTTTATAGCAAAAAAACAAAAAAAGACAACATTTGGTATCACCCCTAATCCAACACAAACAAAGAGAATACTTGGCAATATTGTTTGAGAAAGATTTTACAAGATTTTATGAGAAATTTTACAAGATTAGGAAAAACAAATCAGCAAGATTTTAAAAAACTTTCTAAACAATCACCTAGAATCCTTCATTTTATACTTTCCATGATTTTAGTTCAAGTCATTAAAATTCTCTTAAAATCCAAACCAATACCCCCTACTTGTCCTCAATATCAACGTCTAACCCCCTTTTATTCTTTCTTCGCCGTAGGGAAAACACATATCGATATGTTCCAGGCAAGATCAAGGTACAAGTTACAAAAATTTGATGAATAAATAATAGGGTGACCGAGAGTTGGGACTTGAGCAAGAATATCAAATACCTTTTTGCATAGCGACAAGATACTGATAGAGCACTCTGATTCTGCTGTTAAGCATCTTGATAGCACTATGGATTCCAGTAAGATGAGCAGCCATTGTAATACATCGAGGAATCAACCTAAAACTCCATGCAATAAAAAGTCAAGATAACACTAAATATGCAGGGTTACAATGATTGCTTACATTGAGTTGCTGCTGAGCCTCCATCAGATGGCTTAAGATGAGCAACATGATCAACCGATATCCTTTCAGCTTCAACTGTCTGCACGAATTTACAACCACCGCTATATTATCAAAAGTCCACTCTCGTATCACATCGATAAAATAAAAATCAAGTGGCTTAAACTCATACCTCAATCGTATAGTTTGTATGCACAAAAATCGACTTAGGAATCACATCAATGACATGGAACTCTAGTTTTGGAGACAATCAATGATTATCATAGTCAATAAGATGATAATCTCTAAAACAAATAAGACAATCAATGATGAAAAAAAAAACAATTTACCGCTTTCGTAAATAGTCACTGGAAGATCCTTCTGTGAGTGATTGATAGCCGGATTTAGAAGAACATAAACAGGGGATTCATTAATGTCCATCAGATGTAGATGACAAAAACCTCACACAATCAGTACTACAACAATAGAGAACCATATCAAAATGAAACAATGAAACTGCAACTCACAGCTGTGTGGATAAGCATATCAGATTCTGTAGCATCGCTTCCCGTAGAGTACCGTCCCAGTATGTAGAACTTAGGGAACACCTTCTTATCTAAAATCCCCATAGACGTACAAATTATAACCAAAGCGAGAACGATATAAAGATAGAGAGAGAGAGAGAGAGTGAGAGAGAGAGAGAGAGAGAGAGAGAGAGAGAGAGAGAGAGAGAGAGAGTGTATGTGAAAAAAAACTTACAGGGTTCTTGCTTCTTCTCAAGGAAGGATCTATCGAGAGTATCAGTAGTAGGATCAAACAAAAGCTCGAAAATGTTGAAGATCTCAACCATACGGCCAATCTGGAGACCGATCACGCATCCATAAACCCTAGGGTTTTGCAGTAACATCGCGTCGGCGTTGCTGGAGCCATTACCGGTTGCGCAAGAAGCGGCGGAAGGGTTAAGCTGATGGGATATGTTGAGCATCACCAGAGGATGCAGCTTGAACGTGAGAGCGCTCAACGAAGAAGGGCAGGCAGTGACGAAGCATTCTTCCGACGATGTGTTGGCGAAGAAGGCCAGCTTTGAGATTTGCGAATGACAGTGGAATCCATGTTAGTCAAGAGAAATGTCAGAGACAAAGAAAATTATAAGAAGGATGAAATTGGAGAAGATGACATTATATAGGACTTAAACTTACGCCAATTGAAGAAAGAATAGTGGGTCTTGAACTGAAAGAGAGAGCATTGAACGCTTGAATTACCGTTAAAACAGGAAGACGTTACTATGGAGATGGAAGACAGTGAAAGGTTGTGGAGGAGTGCCCAACATTAATTTTAAATCTATCCATTAGGTGAACCCAGATGAAAGAATGAAGACATGACGCTTCAGGTCGCACAAGGGAGAACGGCGGAGTAGAGTCTCGAGGGGTTTATTTCGCCGGCAGTTCTTGGAATGGAGTTTCATGGGCTTTTAAAGAGATATGGGCCAAACAAATAGGAACTTAATGTCGAAAATTTGGCCCGATTAAACAGAGGGAGTTGCTGACGTGGCAGCACCAGGAATGAGAAAAAGTTAACTTTATATATATAGATATATTTATTTATTTATTCTCCTCATCCCACCTTAATTATATTAGCTGTCTTTTTTTTTCTCCCTCTGTTAAACATTTTTTCTAGAAATCTAAGTATTTTCTTAAATTCTCTTCAATTTTTTTTTTGACAACCTCAAATTCTCTTCAATGTTTAGTCATTTATAAAAATTTTCAGTTATTAAAAATATTTAGTTTGGCAACATACTACGTCGTTGCATCGCACGGGCCATCGTATTAGCTAGTAAATAATATCTTAAATCCTAAAAACGGCTAAACCGATTGAGCAACATAAACTTCTTGTTGAAAGAAAGAGAGAAGAAACAAAAAGTGGATTAATAATAAATTTTTCTTCGCAATATGATGAACACACATCTCCAAGAACAATGATCATCAATTCAATCTAGAGAAGCAAACAGTACGAAAATCATATCATCAATAACCAACTTTCATAATATCTCAGAAAAAGCTCTTAAAAGATCATTGTACCTTAGTAATAAAAAGAAGAAGACAACACCAAATCAAAACGAAAGATAGAATAAATAAAATCCAAAATACTACTAAGACAATAAGAAAACCCTAGATATATATATAGATCATAGAACAAATCTCTTATGCACGCTCCCCACGAATCCTTCTTGCGAGCTGAATGTCTTTAGGCATAATCGTAACCCTCTTGGCGTGAATGGCACAAAGGTTAGTGTCTTCAAACAAACCCACCAAATACGCCTCCGCCGCTTCTTGAAGTGCTAACACAGCATGGCTCTGGAATCTCAGATCCGTCTACATATATACACCAAAAACAACCCAATTAAACAACTTCTATTAGAATCAAGATTCATCAATTTAAGGAATCACGAATTCATATATTCTAGGGTTTTTGATCTATAGATACCTTGAAATCTTGGGCGATTTCACGAACAAGACGCTGAAAGGGAAGCTTACGGATCAACAGCTCTGTGCTCTTCTGGTACTTACGAATCTCACTGTTGATTGATTTCCACAAACACACACAAAACCATCGATTTCAGAACATTGAAAACAACAATTGCGATTTGAGATAAAGAGAAGAAGAAATCGTGAAATTTACTTACCGAAGAGCGACGGTTCCAGGACGATAACGGTGAGGCTTCTTGACACCTCCGCTGGTCGGCGCAGATTTCCTCGCCGCCTAAATTAAGGTTACACAATCAGTTACAGCCAAATTGGAAACCCTAGATATTCAAATTTTACAAATACCAAAGCTAAAAGAAACGAACCTTGGTGGCGAGCTGCTTCCTCGGAGCTTTTCCTCCATGTGATTTTCTCGCGGTTTGCTTCGTACGAGCCATGATCAAGAAAAAGATCTGAGAACGATTTGAATTCAGAGAGAGAGAGAGAGAGAGAGGAATCGCAAGAGGAGTCTCTGAATTGTGTGTTTTGAACTTTGGTGGAGATGAAATATTTATATAGTGAGGGAGGGAAAGGTGAAATTAGGTCGGTTAATTTTGGGAGATTAATGAAGGACGGACTAGTTTGATGATAGACAATGTTCGACGGTCCAGATTTTATTAAGGATGACGTGGCGATCCTCATCATCGATTCTTATTGGTCCATTTTTTTGTTGTTAATCTTACTGTTTTTGTTGTTGGATTCATATGTTATAAACCTTCTGCCGCCGCCTCATCCAGAGAAAAAAACCACTCTAATTTTCTGTTCATCATCCCTGTCTGAACGATGGCTCAAAATTATCCGGTAAGAACTCTATATCGTGTGCTCAAAAATTCTTTGTTTAATATCCGATCAATCTCTAATCAGTTACGTTTCTGAGGGACTTTGTTGTTTTATTCGTGTTCTGGGACGTGGAGGATTACCCACTCCCTGATGATCGCGATTTGCGTTGGTTTCGTCAGCTTCTCAAAGAACGTCTCACGAAAATGGGTATGCGTCGTGGTGATGTGTCAATTAGGGCTTACGGTGAGGAGGAGAAAACGGATGAAGTGGTGCGTCGCTATACGGATGCATGGATTACCTACGTACACAAAAGTGATAAATATCAGAGACTTTCTCTCATGTTTGTCGAAATTGCTTGGTGGTCATGTAGAAATCGCGACGCCTCTTCTTATGATACTCCAATTGTTTTGATGGTAATCGCCAACGACAACGACATCCCCGATGAAGACACTTTGTATTATTATATTCTTGAAAGCTTGTCTGTTGTTATGGAGTTCACTGTTTTCTTAGTATTGGCTCGAAAACATCCTCCACTTCCTATCGTACATGAAGCATGGGTTTGGGATAGGCTACTAGAGGGAGAACCGCCTATGCCCCAGAAGGATTTACGCAAGCTAATTGCCTGAGTGCTCCCCGGCGCCAGCTAGTCTATTTGCCGCGGCCTTGTCTCCTTGTGTTTTGTGTTTGAATAACCAATAACCTCATATCATCTTTACTTCTCTTTTAAACTCTGTCTTGTGTCCCCCAATTATAAGTGGTGAGATTGAAACTCTTTTGACTTGTTTAAAATATATGGTTTTGCAGTTTTACTTTTATCCCTTTCCCATCAATTTGAGCTCCATCTTTTGGGGCGATGACATCAGTAAAATCTCAGCAGGATATTTCTCAACCCGTCTGATAGGCTTAGAGAATGGTTTAATATTCGGACTATCGCGATATGGACTTGCTTCAAACATGTCCAAGTATTTCTGCACATATACGCGATAAGATGTATTTCAAAATCTGACATAGACAACAAACTCAAGATAATAAAAGGACTGATTCTAGTAAGAAAACAAGGAGATATCACTCCTTACCTCTCAGGACACGGAGGCGATGAGCAGAGCAGGTTCATCATCTCCATAGAACCAGATTCTGGCATTGCTTAGGTGATGATACTGACGGTACGCCCTCCTAAGATATTCCCATAAATTTCTCGAATTTCAGCTTAGGGATATCTTTTGGATCACCTCCACTGTCAACACCATATGTGTTTTCTCGGGCTTAGGCCTAATTATAAAAAGGATATAACTTACACCTAGTAAGTAATTTAATCAAAACCACTGTACCTTAATTCTCCAGTGCCCTTATACCAGAAATTCTTTTCTGCATCACCTCCACTTATTCTCACTACTCCTTTTTTAATGAAATGACAAAACTACCCTCTAACAATTTTGACAAAACTACCCTCTAACAATTTTGAAAAGAAAATTGAACGTACAACTACATCCAGTTGTACCCCGCATAGTGGGATTCGAACTCTGGGCGCGCGGGTGCGCATGGAACTCGCAACCACTGAGCTATTGTGTTTTTCGTTGAACATTTACCGATTTAATTATATTTAACCTTTAACAACTTTCATTAAGGGTAATATTGTCTTTTTACCATAGAGAGGTTTTTGAGAAATTGTTTTGATGAATAGGGGTATGAGAGATTACTGTCCTCACTGTAATTTGATATCAGATTATCTAACAACGCTTTTGTCCAAGCAGCATGTTTAAGAAAGATAGTTTAATAATTCAAATGGCTACATGATTTCGTTTATTAATAAGGTCAAAACCAACATTTTAGTAAACTTCAGCTTCAGAGAGTCTCTTGCAATTCAAATGTAATACAAATACACAATAACAATATGAGTATGTAATGCACATATAATCAGGTGCACTAGAAAACATCAGAGACTACCAAGACTAAGACACTAAGGGTCTTGGTGACACTAATTTGAGGAATTATCGAGAAAAAGTTGAGGAATTTTTTGTTGGTCACATCATTTACACCCATGAATATTTGATGAACTTTTCTCCAAATAGGTTCATAACTAAAATTATCAAATGATTTTTTGTGTAAACTTATTTATAAAATTAACCTAATAAACAAAAGTTAAATTTTTGTTAATTGTTTAAAATTTTATATGATTTGACTAATGGACTGACCTATTGGGACCAATGTTAACAAAAAATTTCTATGATAAAAAAGTTTTATATTTGGCTAATGGGCTAGTCATCTCCAACATAGGTGATTAAAAAAATTTCTTAATATTAAAAGAAATATAAAAAATAAAAAAAAAATCAGGAGAAATAGTTAAAAAAGTATCATAAATTAGATGTTTTAGAAACTTTTTGTGCATATATTAGAAACATTGCTTACATGTTTTCATTTTTATAGGTTAACTTTATTATACTATTAAAATATTAATTATTTAAGTTTTAGAAAACTCAGTTTAGCTTTTCACCGTTGAGGATGCTCTTATGCTTGATAAATCTTTAAATATCTACCTTAATACTTCAACAGTATCTACCTTTTTATGAATTATAGTTTATTTGCCAAATTACAATGTTAAAATTCAATAAAATTATTAAATATATAAGAATTTAAATAAATTATTTCCATTTGTTTAGTTCATTAATATTGTTGACAAAAATTTGTTTGATTAAGTTTATACCTAAAAGAGACATGATTAACACATGTCTCGATTCCTTTTGGTATTTTGTTCGAATTCGAAAGGAATGAATTCATTTACACCGAACATGTTTCTATTTGTGAGTGTGTATATATAAGTTGATGGTGAGATGATATTCATATTCCGGAATCTTGAAAGACTTTTCCACGCTTTCAAATCATTTGAATCACTTGGTCAGCTATTTTGACTAGGGACGACAACATTAGTCTTCATCTTGTAGCTCAAGTAGCTCAAGCCATTATCATTTCTCCTTCATGATAGAAATTTTTTGTTTGGTCAAATAAGACTAGCCTATTAGATATTTGTCTAGATACATAATCATTATTATAAAAAAAACAGTCACTTATTATTTATGAAAAAATAACTAACAACAATATCTTACTAACACAAAGTTTCTAAAATCCGATACTTCATATATAAAACAAAACTACAAAAGTTATAACAATTAACTTTGTATGAATATACTAATAAGGGAAATTGGCAGAAGTAACCAACAAAAAAACTTTAATTAATGAAAAATACTTAGGTTCACCTCTAGGGGTGAACCTTTGTATTCACCCCCTCCCTTCTCAACCAATCACAATATTCTATTTAATATTTTATTTAAAAATAAATCAAAATTAATATTTAAAAGCAAAACAAATTAAGGAAACAAATTCTGTATACTTTTATTTAAGGAAAGCTAAATATTGACTTGGTTTAGAATTTAAAATTAGAACAAAATTATATGTCGGTTTGGGTTTACAAATGAGATGGTTAAGGTTTAGATTTTACAATTAGTACAAAATTATATGTCGGTTTGGGTTTACAAATGAGATGGTTAGGGTTTAGATTTTGCAATTAGAACGAAATTATATTTTGGCATATGTATCCCCTCCTCCTTCCTTTCTTTTTCTTTCTTCCTTTATTTATCTCATTTTCTATTTATATCTTATTTATTTATATTTTACAATAAAATTTAGGGCAATTTTCATAAATCTATTTACACAGATTATTTGAATTTCACAATCTTACTTAAAAATAAACCATTTTTTTATATTTATATTTTATTTTTAAAATTAAACAACTATATTCTATTAATTTAATTTACATGTAACCTAAATTTTAGTATGCGTTTAATTTGATAGTTTGGGTTCTCAATGTTGTATCCTTAGGATATAGTGTAATTTATTCGGAAATTGTTAAACTCGGCCTTTTAAATTTCACCACCACCACCGCTACTACCATAGTCATTGCTATCATTTTCGCCATCACTGTTGTTTAACATGGTTGTTTGAGTTGTTTAACACGGTTGCTTGGGTTGCTTATGTTGTATCCTTTAGAGTTTAGCATTTTTCTTTGTTGTAAGTTTAATTCGCGATTTGGGTTGTATCAATGTTCTATACCATTTTATATGTTCTATACCATTTTATAGTCCTAGTATAATTCTTATTATAAACACTATTCATCATGTAAATTTTTCAACACCCGATTTTAAAAATTCAAGTTAAGTCGAATGCAGAAAAAAAATGTAACTTTTAGTGATAAATTTCAAAATTTTAATTAATTTCATTGAAAAGATATATTAAAATAAAATGTAAAGGGGTATTATTTATTTATCCAAATAAATAAATAAATAAATATCTTTTACACTACCACTCTCTGGTGACTGTGCGTGTACCTCACCACACCCTTCCCTTATCTTTTTACCTCAGTCAATGGTTACTCACTTAATTTAATTCATTATATAGCTATTTTCTTTGTTACTTTTTTGTTTTGGCTATCAGGCAAATTAGCCCTACTAATAACTTGTTAATGTTGCCACATAAGTTTAACACATAATTTAAGTAGATTAACACATTATTACCACATAAGTTTAACACATAATATAAGTAGATTAACATATTAGTAAAAACATTTCTTACTTCTTTATTTCTTAAAATTGTTTTATTCGAAATAATTTAGTAGACGGTCGGATAATAAAATATTTAGATATCAGAAAGTAAAATAAAGGTGGTGATCTATTTGGATATGATTGTTTTTACTATAGTTGTCAGATAATTAGTAGTATTTTTTCACTAATGATTTATTACTATTCTGTAAAGATTGTCGGGTTCGAAGAAACAAATATATAAGCACAAGTGGGTTTGTTGATTATATAAATGGCAAGTTATGTTAACCCATCTCTGATCTCCCCCCTCCCCTCTAGATTCACTTTCTGCAAATCCAATCCATTTCTACTTTATCGTTTAGTTTAATAGGCTCGAGGAATGTGCTGTTTAGTTTCTAATAGTATATAGATCTTCACTAGTCCAGGGGGCATGTATCTAAAACAATTTCTAATATATATTCCGATTTCAACTTCAACTGGTAACTTAATAGTCACACATTTCTATTCCAATAATTCTTTCTTTTGAAAAGTTTACATAGTGGCAGACGACATTAATCAAGCTCTTCTGAAAAGGTAAATTACGCATCCAATTAATGCTTAATTTTTCGAGATATCAAAACTTTTAAAATGGAAAAGAAATTAGATAGGAAATATTTCAATATTTACTATATACGTAAATATAAAATTGTCTATTAATCTTAAAATAATAACTCCGATTATAGTTCATAAGAAATACACAAATCTATAATATCATATTCAATTTTCGTAATTTTTTGTTTTCTAATAAAGGTTGGAGCCACTTACTGAATTTGTTTTTTCTTAAAAATTGACAACATGTCACGTGCTTACAATACTTATTCTCAATTTATGTATTCCTCTTTGTTTAAGTGTTAAACTTTCTTTCCAAAAAGATTGTAAAGGGAAAAAGTTGATCCAAACAAAAATTAACAAAACAATATAACGAAAAAAACACATAAAAAGCAAAATAACTAAATAAGAATCAAGAAACTATAGAAAAAAAATATTTTGATTTAATCATAAAACCGTGATTCTGAATATGTAAATTTATTAGCACAATTAATTCTGTATATGTAAGTTAAAAACCGTATAATTTGTTAGTCCATCTCCATTACCTTTGATAACGTTTCTGCTTTTAATATTTTAAGCTGTGTTCTTGAGACCCTACGAAATACTAAGATTCAATTTCGTGGGGTCCTAATGAGAAAAAGAACAAAAGCTAGAAAAGACATAAATCATTGAGATATGGGTGGTATATAATAACAATTTCGTTTTCATATATTTGACATAAAATCTATGGTGTAAAAACTAAAACCAATGTTGTGAAATTTTGAAAAGGAGAAGAAGTTGTGACCAACTTAGAGAAGTTGGTCAGCTTGTAACAATACTCTTCGGAGTTCACTCTCCATAGCTCTTAACACCACTGGCTTTCTCACAACTCCGTTGATTCCAATCTGTGCACACTTGTCCCACATTTCTTGGTCTAAGCTCACTGTCGTCGCCACAATCAATGGCCAAGATCGGCTCCTGATCCTCATGGCCACTTCATAGCCGTCCATCTCTGCCATTTGAAGATCAAGCACCACAACTTGGAACGAAGTAGAAGAGGAGGATGAGCTAGGAGAAATAGCGTTGAGGCAATCGAAACCAGAGGATACCGCGGTTACATCGCATCCAAGTTTTTCTAAGAGTTTACGCGTAACCGCTCGGTTCGAATCATTGGTGTCTACCAATAAAACTTGCAAGCCACGTAATATAGAATTTGAATGAGGGTGAGCGTGGTGGTCAGGAGCTGGTATCTCGCTGGATCCATGGACTGAAATGGGTCTGCGTCGAAACCGGAGGAGCAACGACATGGTCTCTGGTGAACCGTCCAAGCCAGGGACCACCGAGATATTCCCATGAATCAACTGCACACATTATCAAAGAACTCAGACTAATGTTGGGGAACTTTAGAAAGAGATATGGACGACGAAACTCACCTGCACCACTTTCTTACAAACACCAAAGCTTAGATCTTGTCCTAAATTATAGCCGCTGGAGAATCTCATATCACCAACATCTTGATGATCTCTTGACGAAACAGAAGCAAAAGATTGAGAACTTGAATCATCAACCTCTACATTCATTTCAAATCTTATATACACATCTCCATCTGCTGAAGAAGCCGGTGATCTCCACGCAGCCCATCTTTGATCACTCCTGTCCAAGCTTCCTCTTTCTTTCAAAACCTTAAACATCAATGAAGACCTTTCTTGACGTTTTCTAGGCTTTACTAAACTACCAACCATATGAAGTATCACTTGAAAGACCCTTCTCTCGTCTCCTACTACATTATCCGGCAAAGACTTCTCCGCGTCAATCAAGAACCTGAACCCGTTGTATAGACACAAACATCTCGTCATACAAGCTGCTTCATGGATGGTACGATGCAGACTAAACGGTTTCATCTCCGTACCAAATCTACCATCAGACACATCCATCGAGTCACCAACCAAATTCGACATCACATTCCCCGTTTTCACCATCGTGTCAACAATAATCTTTTGCTCATCACTCAACTTCTCGTCCTGAATCATCGACAGTAGTCCGAGTATCGAATGCATCGGACGCCTCATCCCTTCGCTCATTGTCTTCTGAAACGTGTTCCTAGCTTGGCTAGCCCTCAACGCGTCCCTTTTAGCCATCTGCAACGCCCTGTTCTGTTCTGCAAGCTTCTCCCTCATAAGCTGAGACTCTTCAAGAACCGCTGCATGATCTAACGCAACCGTTACTTGATCAGCCACAACTTTAACAATCTCAATATCCTGATAAGTCCAATCCCGAGGCTGCCCGCTAGGTAACACACAGACAAGTATCGCATAACTCGGCTCTCCATTACAATCAGACACACGAAGCATCGGCATTCTAATGGCAGCCACGGGACCAATCTCACTAACATCCCCACCGCTAGCTCGAGCAATGGACGAGTCCACACTCAATATATTAACTTCATCACTCTCCCTAATACTCACAACATCCAAATCATCCATAGACACAGAACAACCACCCCTCCCTCTCAACTCATGAGTCAAATTTAGCTCTGTTTTAGCCTCGTTTGGCATCCACACCGCGCAGTTCTGAAGGTCCAGAGTCTTGGAAAGCTCAACCAAAGTAGTGTAAAGAATCGTATGACGATCCAACGACTTACGAATCTCTTGAGTAAGCATACGAACATGAAAGCCAGTCTCTTTCTTAATCATAATCAAACCAACTTCACGTCCAAGCTCATGAGCTTTCTTCTTAAGCATAAATTCTCTAACTTTAACTTTCAAAAGCAGAGGAATCAGAGTGATTAGCGTAATCGCAGTAGCGCATGAGACCAAAGCAGTCAACATCTTGAAAACAGTCAACGCCACCATCAATCTAAAAGGGTGAGCAGAGTAAGTCCAACCATGGAGGAGATGAGTCATACCACATAGAACAATGAAGGCGATGAACTCAAAAAGTACCCATTTGAATGGAACGTTTGAACAGCTCACGAAGTAGAGTAACTCAATTGGGATTGAGAAGTAAGCTACTGCGATCAAGAAATCGCTTACTCTTTGAGTCTCTAGAATGTTCTCTGTACTCCAGAAACTAGTTCCTTCGTCTTCGCAGTTACACCGTGGATAACCACCGCCGTTTATGGCTATCGCCGGCGAAATGAAGATCACCATTGACAGTATCAAGAACCCAGAAGCTATTACTTTAACCATCTTCGGAGAAAATGCTTATTCCATTTAACTCTGCAACTGTAAAACAAGAAACAGAGTGAAAAATCACAACTTGATTCAACGATTAAGGAACTAAACAGAGTGTAAAAATCAAAACTTTAACTTAATAAAAATTCTAAATTCTGCAAATGTATAAAAGAGAGATTTACAAAAACCCATTTAGATTGAGACATTCCAATTTAACAATTAGACACTAAACAAGGTGTAAAAAATCAAAACTTTTAACTTTTTGCAAATGTGAAAAAAGGGAGATTTACAAAAAAAAAAAAAAAAAAAAAAAAAAAAAACATTAAAATTTGAGACAATTGGATTCAACAGTTAGAACTTAGAAGTAAAAAAATCAAAACTTTAATTTGAGTAGCACTACTAACAGTATAAAAAACATGCACACAAAAATCAGAATACCTGAAAGAGATGAGTTTGGATAAAAGTGAAACAGTTCTCAGATCTCATCGACCTGTGAAATTCCAACGCAACGAAGTACGAGAATCTTCTAATCCTCTTCGGCATTCCGATCGTCCTCCTCTCATTAATAATAATTAACAACGACGACGAAGAGAGAGTCGAAAACAAAAGAGACTTAGACAGAGATAGAGAGAGAGAGAACAAAAGAGTTGGTGATTGATGACCAAAAAAACAAAAACCAGAAGAAGACTGTCTAAAAAGTGAAGAGATAGCGACAAATCTGAAACTACTTTGAACTCATATTAAATAAAACGTGCAATTACGTTTCGTTTTATATATGTGCCTGAAAAACTGATTATGTCACCGGGAACTTCGTAAAACCGCCATAAGCCGCCGCCGTTGGAGAACAAAAAGGAGAAGTGTGTTAGAAAAGGTTCTCGGAGCCGTTGGTTTTACAAAGGAAGGTTTTGGAGATTTCTTTATTCTCTCTCTCTCTCTCTCTCTCTCTCTCTCTCTGATTTAGAAAATCTTAAAATAAAAAAAAAGGACCCACTTGGTTCTTACATGAACCGAACTTGGACGCTCTTTTGATTTTTCTCTGAGTTGTTTTTCTTTTTGTTCACTAATGTGCATAAATTATTCATATATTAAACTTTTTGTTATTTCCACAACTTGTATTATATCTAACTTATTACAAGCTGTAAAATTATAATAAACTAAAATTTTTATCAAAATCCCGTATATCATGAGAATGGAGAAGAATAGAATAAAACTTTTTTTTTTATGTTTTGTATTAAATGAGTAAAATATTTGATACAGTATAAAATAGTATTTGAAACAATCAAGCCACATGACATGAATCTAGGAACCTAAAGTCCAAGAAAGGCATATAGAATTATAAAGACCAAGGAGACTAGCTAGTAGATATTTCTTAAATTAGCTTAATAGTAGTAATAAACAAAAGAGCATAAAATCTAACGCTAATCACTGTGGTTTGAAAACTGACACTAGTAGTAAGAGGATAATTGATGAGATTAGTCTAATCAAAATATTTTTTTACAAAAAGAAAATATATAAAAATGTAACGCTTAAGATGTTTTTGATTAATCATATATGAGGGGGTGGACCTACGAAAACTTAGATCTTTTTAATGTTTCCTTTCACCATACATGAATCTAAAGAGTAATGAGTATATAATTGAAACCACATTGTCGTTACTATTATTACCTTTCTTAACTTTTAGTTTTGGTGGTTTGACTCTAGTAATCGAAATTAGACCACAGAATAATGTACTATCCTCTCTATTCACATATCTATCATTTTCGAAAACATCATTGTTTTTATTTAAAGGGTTTCTTCTACAAGTATATTTTTTTATTTTTTTATTTAAATGAACCTAGAAGTTTTGAGACGACACGTTACCTAAGTTTTTGGGTTAAATCGTATGTATGTTAAGTAAAAGATTTTGCTATGCTTTTTGAATAAACCAAATAACGATTTTAACCAAAGTTTTGGTATTGTCTATAGTCTATGACTCTTTTCTGAATGTTCATGTATGGCCAAGTAACGTATTGATAAGTCGCTTTTTAAAGACTATTATAAACACCCAGTTGAAACTGTTTATATCATAGGTTGTTGTAACTGTGACTATGTAATCAGACTTCAGTTTTAGTCACTGGACGTACTTATCTGTCCTACCATCTTCAAAAGTCTAGTATTGTACAAAGTCTCAAACACACATAATTAACTTCTAGCAACAATCTAGAAATAAAACAACTTAAAAGGCTCTTATGCATTCTTCTTGCTCAACAAGTAGTCGCCCACTGTCAAATGCAAATGTTCTCCTAGAACCACAGTCACAGGAGGTTGGTTTTCAATGCAGCTTACAGTTATCTGCCATACAAAACGGGTAGACATGTAAACAATTAATGTTATTAAGAACTTGATAAGCATAGTATTGGTTTAGACTTGACATGATTTGTGAGAGTATATATATTTTTGTGGTTTAGGGGGTCAAACAAACCTTCCCATCTCCAGCTTGGATCTCTGACTTAAAATTTGAATAAGCCCTCAAGTAATTCTGGAGCCTGGTTGCAAATTTTTCATTCCCTGGAACAATCAATAGACTTGTTTAAGAAGAGCGAGAAATGAAGTAGCGATCCACTCTGATGAGATGGTGAATGGCTCACCTGAGTACAAAGCGAGAATAGCTTCTTCATTGAACTTTAAAGATGGTCTAGCCAAACTTATCTTGAATGACAATCTAGATTCTTTCAATTCAAAATTCTCATCAGATACAATGACCTGCCAAAAATAACAGACAACACATTTTAAGTTTCTACGGTGAAAAAACTAAAGCATATGTGAGGGAAGAAGAGTGGGTGACTTACTACATCTGGTGGCATCAAAGTAGACATAAGCAAAGGGGAGCCAATTTTTTCCCTAATGTATTGTTCCTGTCCAACAAACAAGAATGATAAAACATTGGTAAAATTCAAGTACCACTTGAGCAAACATGAAGTGAGTAACAAACCAAAAGCAGTTAGTTAGTTACCTGAGAATATAGAACTTGTTGCACAACAGATTCATCCATATCTAACGATTCAAAGTACACTTCAACGAAGTCTGTTGGTTCCAGACATGACTTTTTCCGTAGTTTCTGGATCCTATTGACAATCTACAATACAAGGAAAAATAAGCTTATGAGCAAAACCTCTGCTTATATACAGAAAAGGAATCCCATAGAAAATAGAACTTATAAGAAAATGTATCGACTTCGGTTACGTCTATTTACCTCACGAGCAACACCTTCAGTTTTCAAAGATTCATCTTCTCGTAGATCCAGAATCACCAAAACATCACCTGCACCATGAGCAAATACAAATAGCATATGTTTCCTTAACAACAGAGCACCGGTAATCAATCAAGATTAACATAAATTGAGCATAGAGAAGTTTGTACCTTCTCCAGCTGCATCAATCTCTGTATCTTTGAAACCATCTGGGCGTTTGAACTCACTGAAAGTCTGAACAACACATGAACAAAACGTGTCAGACATGAATGCAGCTCTTTAAGGCATATTCTTCATTCTGACTCACAAGAAAAAAAAAACCTATAGCATGTGAGACCTTAATATCCTCTATCTTGAGCGAGTGTCCAGCAATAGTTACTTCCTTAGTAACCTTAAATCTTAAGATATCTTGGTGAGACATTTTTCTAACTTCCTTTGCAACAAGCCCCATAGATTTTCCAAGTCGCTCTCCCAACACACTGGAGAAATTAACAAGTAAAACTGAATTCTACATTCTTTTGGAGAGGCTAAAGCACATTGAGCTCAAGGGTTAAAAGTAAAACGCAGGAAGAAAACCACACTAACCTGTACTTTGGTTCTGCTTTTTGTGATGCATATTTCGAAGTATCATTGCATGGGACAAGAGATCTTACATTAACTTCGTCCAAGACATACTGCAATGAAAAATCAAGCAAAATAAATTCGAAGTGCTAAGCCTAGCATGAACTCAGGACTCTTGGAGCCTTAAGCTTTTCACTTCCACCATAGCTATGTGTTATTTTTTGTGTGTTTCTTATCCAACACAACTGTAGAGATATGTTTTGCTGGTTTCAAGCAGTCCTAAATAACAAACTCCAAAAAGAAACTAAAGATACACACTCAAAGATTAACAAATTACTGTAACATCACTAACCTGTTTTAGTTTTCCAGTTATGTCATTCAAGAATTCTTTATCTGGATGGACTACAATCATTTCCCTGATAACATGGATAAGCATGTATTAACTTCTTTTTTTAATATAAGGCTAACAAAGAGGAACTGAAAAATTATTAAGTACAATGCTCACTTTAGAGGAGTTTTCAAGGGTAGTTGTTCTTGACGCTTATCACTCTTACGATTACGAATCTTCCGAGCATATTCAATGATTTTCTTCATCTCTGTAACACTTTTCTCAATCCTCTCCCCCTCTCTCTGTTTAAACACGAGAACAAAGATATAAGTGGGCAAAAATCAGAAAATTTCTATTCTATACTTGGATATAGAGTAATGGAACTATTACCCCTTCTTCCTTTTGAGGAAACCTGCAGTAGTGAATGCTTTCCTCAGAACCTTCACACACTTTCCGCAGATTTTGGTATAATGTCTCAGTGAAGAACGGTGTAAAAGGAGCCATCACTTTGCAAGAAGTAAGAAGTACCTAAAATTCCAGACACAATTTTAAGTTATTACAAAGTGTTCAAATGATGTTGACCATGTAAACAAAAGTATTTACCATACATTATATAGAGTTGAAAGAGCAGTGTGACAATCATCTTTTCCTGTACGGCCTTTTAACCTCTTGCGGTTGAATCTAACATATATGTTAGTGAGATCTTCAAGGAACTCCACGAGTTCAGTAACCACCTGCAAAAAAAGAAAAACAAAGATGTGGTAAACGTAAAATACCGCAAGATAGCGATAACTTTTTTCCTTTCTAAAACACTAGACAATGGCATGTAAAAAGCTTACATTGTCAAGCTCATATGCATCCATCTCCTTGTGGACAGAATTGACAAGACTTTGTGTGGCTGAGTGAATCCACTGATCGAGAACGTTTGATGACTGTAAAGTTGCCAGATTAATAGGAACAAAAGGCCCAGAAATTTCAGTCTCAAGTCTCTTTACATTCTGAACAAGGAACCGGTATGCATTGTACCATGGAAGGAGTACATCTTTGACCTAGCAAAACCCAATAGTTCAGACAAAAAAACATATCAACTAAAATAAGA
Source organism: Camelina hispida (assembly GCA_023657505.1). Classification (NCBI taxonomy): domain Eukaryota; kingdom Viridiplantae; phylum Streptophyta; class Magnoliopsida; order Brassicales; family Brassicaceae; genus Camelina; species Camelina hispida. Next base: position 18,307,192 of record CP094633.1, on the reverse strand, counting down.
AAGCAATAAAATCAACTGCTAAGATCACTCACAACACCATGTACTCCTTCTTTCTTGAAGCGCAGTGGCTCAGCACGTACAGCCGGAGACTTGATCAGGTACAATCGCACAGCATCCTGTCAAGGTCCACACAAAGTCACTACGAGAAAAAATCTACACGCAACCAAGATTTTCGTACTGAAAACACAGCATAAAAGCATATCATAGGGAGAAAACTTACAGCCCCGTACTCATTTATGATATCCAAAGGTGGTGGATAATTCTGTAATTTCTTAGACATTTTTTTGCCATCCTCAGCAAGCACGAGACCATTGCAAATCAGATTTTTAAAAGCTGGTTTATCAAATAATGCTGTAGACAACACCATAAGAGTATAAAACCTGTAGATACATACCAAATTACAGGTTTAGATATTATTAATTGCCTTGATTCTTTCAAAATAGTTCTAGAATCACATTTTATATTGTATAATGATCACACCTTCCATTGGCCTAGACTCATTACTTAGTAAAGTACATTCATAGACAATACTTACTATCCAAATCAGTTCATACAGTAAAGGGCCAAGATTTGGAATGACATACCATCCACGAGTTTGATCAAGCCCTTCAGCCACAAAATCACCCGGAAAGTTCTGCTCAAATAGCTCCTTGTTTTCAAATGGATAATGGATATATGCATAAGGCATTGAACCACTCTCAAACCAACAATCAAAAACCTGAAAAAGCATGATATAAACATAACTGTGGGATAATACCACGGACAATCACAGATTTAAAATGAATGAATCCATCTTACGTCTTCTACACGACGGAGCACACCAAACTCAGGACCGCGAGTTGACGGGAATGTAATTTGATCAACATGGTGACGATGCAGATCAAAGACCTGCACCATAAGTCATCAGAAAAGCAAATATGCATCAGAAATTCTTATTTCCAATATGCTCCAGTAAAAAGAAAAGAAAAAAAACCAAACCCTCCTAGGATGTCATAAACTTGAACAGAACATACTAATAAGACTTCTAGAAACAATCAATCAGATACCTTGACACCAGAGAACTTTTCAAGCTTCTCAACTGAATCCATGACCTCTACATCCACTCCATCATCACTGATCCATATTGGAAGAGGCGTTCCCCAAAATCTACTTCGGCTGACTGCCCAATCCTTTGCATTTTCAAGCCAATTGTGAAAACGTTTTTCCTGCAAGAAAATATAATCATATTAGTAACTCATCCAAACGAAAGTGAACTTGTAAAATACTCAAAGAGTACTGATCCTTTCTTCCACTGACCTTCACATATTTAGGTACCCATTTTGTTCTTTCATTGTTTTCTAACAATTTTTCTTTCAACTGCTCCACATTCACAAACCTAACAAGTCAAACACTTACAAACTTTAAATTCTTGACTCTTGACCCACTCATGAAAATGAAGAATAAGCTTCATTAGGTCAGATATTCAGTACATATAATTACAAAATATAAAATAGATAAAGTCAAAACATGGAAAATCAAAATATCTTAAACAAAGATTGCTCCCGAAAGGGGCTGCCCGATATAGTGAAATTAATAATTATAATATATGATCATCATTTGCGTCAACAGGACAGGAATAGGACAAAACCTTACATCCTTTAAGCCAAACTCGAAATAAGGACCAAAGAGACAGAGAGTGTGTGTCTCACCTAGCACTAAATTAACAAATAAATAGCTAAAACTCATATAAAACATGAAACATACCAACTCGGAACTGCTCTATATATGAGAGGGGTGTCTGATCGCCAACAATATGGATATGAGTGAGTAAACCTCCCCAATTTAACAAGCCTGCCTTTTTCCTGCAAAAAAAAGGGGTTACTTACTATAAAACAATTTGATAGTCCAAAAGTACACTAACATCCTCTAAGAGACATGACAGATCATTATGATCTTAACTGACTCATGTAGTCTATTTACAAACATTAGGCATCAGTAATCACCTTCACGGCATTAATTATATCGTTATCTGCATCTTTGACATAACTGCCACTGAATTGGGTGATTCTCTCAGTAAACACCCCATCATCATCAACAGCCACAACTAGATTCTCCTCCTGCAAGAGAGGATAAAACCATATACAACATTTAACATAATGAGATAAAGAGAGAGTATAGTAGAGTATATGAGCATGGTTTCTTGAAGATATTGTAAGACTAAACAAGAAAGAAAATAAACCACAAATGAGCATCTCGTTTCTCGTCCTAAACAATAAATCCGTTAAACCCCCTACGAAATCCATGAACCCTTAACAATGGCTAATGTCTTCTGATGTTAATGAGGTGATGATAAGGAGAATGTAGTAAAATCTAACCTTCTTAATTATCTTGTTGTCAAGACAAACACGGTGGTCATCTTCACCAAAGGCAGGAGCACAATGGACAATACCAGTACCACAGTCATCAGTGACATAATCATCTGCTACTACTCGAAAGGCCACACTAGAGAAATCGTTAAAATAATCAAACAAAGGTTCGTACTTCTTCCCAACCAGGGAAGCTCCATCAAATTTTTCCAAAACTTGATAAGAATCCTCTGCACTGTCAGGCTTAGCACCTTTAGCCTTCTTGGTATCACCAGCAGCCTTAGGCTTATCACTGGGAAGAGATGACAACCGAGATTCAGCAACCACATAGACTTTTCCAGTGTTGTTGTTACGAACCTTGAGATAGACAAACTTTGCATTGACACACAAAGCAAGATTGCTTGGAAGAGTCCATGGAGTAGTAGTCCATGCCACAAAAGCCGCACCATCTTCATCCCCAATCACTGGGAATGTAACCATGATCTCTGGATCATCCACATCCTGTTGTACGAAATCGTCAAAACATCATTCAAATACGCAACAACATAAAGTAATAAACTAAGGGAAACAACATACATACCTTATAGTTCTGACCAGCTTCAAAATTAGACAGAGGTGTCTTACAACCAGTACTATAAGGCATAACCTGCAAACAAACGAGACTTGAGTCAACAAGATTTCAAACCTAAGACCAATTCAAACCCAAGAAAAAAAGGCCAAACCTTGACGAATTTGTAAACAAGACCCTTATTATAAAGCTGAGCAAAACCCCACCAAACACTCTCCATAAACGACAAGTCCATAGTCTTATAGTCATTACTAAAATCAATCCAACGACCAGTCCTAGTAATAACCTTCTCCCACTCCTCAACATAACGCGTCACAATACTCCTACACTCCTCATTATACTTATCAATACCCATCTCAAGAACTTGGTCTCTCCTCTTAATGTTCAACTTACGATCAATCTCGTTCTCTACAGGGAGACCATGACAGTCCCAACCGAACCGCCTCGTGACGTGTTTGCCGTTCATGGACTGGTACCGAGTCACGATGTCCTTAATCGTACCGGCGAGTATGTGTCCGTAGTGAGGAAGACCGGTGGCGAAAGGAGGACCGTCGTAGAAGACGTACTCTTCGCAATCCTCTGTTCGTTGGAGCTGTGTCTTGAAAGCATTGATTTGAGTCCAAAAGGAGAGAACTTTTTCTTCCTCCCGTGGGAAAGAGAAGTCCTTTCCTTCGCAGACGTCTTCCATGGCGGAAACAGAGCACTATCCCCCACCAAAATTTAGGTTTCTATACCCTCGACGACGTCTTCCTCTGTTTTCAACTTTTTTTTTTTTTGTGAGTTGTAAAAATGTGTATCTTGCTGATATAAAAATTCTTAATTCAACTTTTCAGACAAATTAAAAAATGGAATTACTTGTAATATGAAGATTTAGACCTTATTGAATTTAAACTTTATAGACACTTTCTTTTATTGCTTTAGAAAACTGACTCAAAAACTAAAGCCTCCAAACAAACTCTCTCAAAACTTATAAGCTATGTCATACCTTCATATCTTCTTATACAGAGAGTAATCAAACTAGGTAAAAAATATTTAGATAATTCTTAAATATTTTCATCCTAATCTTAATCTCTTTACAAACTATAACTCGGTGAGATTATGATTATCTTGCTCTTCAAGTTTCTTTCAAGCTTATCTCAACAGACCAATATTTAATTATTGTTGACCCAAAAACAGAATAATATTAATTAATTTGTAATCTGTTAAAATTAAAATAAACAAGATTTCCTCTTGTGGATCGGACGTGTGTTATTTTTTTCTTGATATTTTTCTTAATAAAAAGAGCTATTTTGAGCAAATCATAATAATATATAAATAAATAAAAATATCTATTTTTGAGGATTTTTTTTATGAAATACGTAAATTATTATAGTTAACAAAGAAACATATCTATACTGTACATCCTTATCATTTTTATTAAATTTAGGAAAACAAACATTTAGCATGTTTTATATCATTAATTTTTGGTCAAAGCCAAAGATACATATCTCTCCTGTAAATAAAAAAGAAGCAGCATTCAAATTAACTTGCCCATAATTAATTCAGTATGCATGAAACGTATGGTTAGTGCTTGTCACCACAAGCTAGATTTCGTATTAAAATCGCATTATATTTTTCTTGAGCAGAACTAGTAATAAAATAAGAACTTACACTTGCAAGTTCAAAACAAAACCAGCCTAGACCCAATTAAGATCTTTAAATTTGATTTATATCTTTTCAAACCAGTTATCTGATTTAAGTTAACAGTCGATTTCAAATTTCCATGATTTGTAAGCCCAGCAAATTAATAATGAATCTGGCTCCAAAATCAAACCTCCAATGATATTGGGCCTTTTAATTTTGATCTCTGCTTCTAAATTACCTCAACTGTCAGTTCACAAAACCCAGATTTGTGCTCTCTTTATTATTTACCATTTTTGTATTTTTATAATCATAATTTGTTTTACAATTATTAGGCTTTTGATTCATATCAGCTCACATGGGTCTGCAAAAATGTAGAGAATAATGTAGCAGAGAGTCTTGATTATATAAACCCAAATTTCATACAACATAGATAATAAGAATATTACACAAGTTAACCTATTTGATCTATAGATCTACACTCATATAGTCATATATAGTTATGGAAGAGATAGCAGTAGAGAAGAATATGAATTATACAAACCCAACTTCATAATATAACATTAACATTACTCAAACCTATTTGATCTTTGATAATAATAGTCTTAAATTATACAAACCGACACTTCGTATGAATATGATCGACGTTACATAATAACGACATGACTCCACTTAAACATATTTTGATCCATATATATAATACATATTAAAAACATGAAACATCACAATAAGCAAATATCATGCATATATAAGGACCTTATAATAAGGTGATTAAACTTTCAACTATAAGTATTGTATATGATTACGTGGATCAAACGTGAGGGAAACCACCGCTGCAAGCTTAATGATGACGATGACGGCCGAGACGAAGATCAAGATCAAGATCATCATCTTGAGGCTCAGAACCTCCGGTCTCTGGTGGGCTTTGGTGAGTGTCATCATCTTCATTCATCATGTATCCGAGCCCTAAGCTCAAATCGAGACCATGAGACTCCCCTTGAGCAAATCTCCCTCCTCCTCTTGATGATGATGATCCAAAGTATTGTGTGTTGTGGCTAGGGTTTATCATCGGTGGCTGAGACACTTGGTGGTGGTATGAATCGATGGTCGGAAGATATGGAGACGGGTTGTTGTTATCATTAGGGTTCGTGGAGTTTATGAAGGAGGAAGGAGACTGAGATGGTAAAGGAAGAGAAAATGGAAATGAGTTGGAAGGAGAAAAGGAAGAGAGGTTTCTTTCGCGTCTGCTGTGGATGTTATTGTGACCACCGAGGGCTTGTGGATTCGTGAAACCTCTCTTGCAGATGTTGCAGTCATAAGTCCGGCGCTTATCTCCAGGGCCAGAATCAATCTGTTTTCCCCGGTTGTTCATCTCTCTCTCTCTTCTCCTTCTATTGGGGTTTCTCTCTATCTCTCTTAATATTCAATGTTTTGAAATGAGTCTGACGCTCATGTTAGGGTATATATAGGCTAGGAAAGAGCATGTGTATGATCGGAGGGCTAATGTTTTTTATGGTTTGTATATTTCTTACAAAAGCATTAAGGTATACGGAGAATTAAGATATATTTTGAGTCTTGTTACACCAAAAGGAGGACAAAATAGGGGGCTTAAAATAACTTGTTTGTGGGTGGCAACATATAGTTCTAGCTATTATTGATTATATTTACTACAAAACCACCATGCACGATTATTTTAATTAATTTGTATGTTTTACAAAAACAAAATTCAGGGAAAGTACTTTAACAAAAGGATAATATCATATCAGTTGGATTAGTTGATTTGGGAAACAAACTACTCAAGGTGTTGTTATTCATGAGTCTTAGAGTGACTAGTTAGGCTAATAACTAGCTAATTTCTCTAAATTCGATTCGTTTTTATTTAAAAAATGTGATCATACGTACACTATACACATATGCACACATAAAAGATACAAAGAAATAATCTTGTACATCTTTGAAGATAGTAATTAAGAAAATGTTATACGTTTCCATCGAGTGTAAAAAATTACCAACCAAAGTTGTGTAAACATTTGAAGGCTAGCTATAAGTTACTGCAAACATAAAACTTAGTTTAATTTTAATCTATACGAAATTATATCTCAAGTGTGAACATATAAGAAATATAGAGGAATAAAACAAAATATATTAAAAGAAGTATCGACTATGGAGTTGTGGTTGTGGATTGAAGTAGCTAAAAAAATCAAAATATATAAAATGGAAATATCTCATGATTTAAAATGCATTTATGAAATTCATTATGAATTTTCCCAAAAACTGAGAATGATTATGATGGTTTCTATACTTAGTAAAAGATATATATGGTTTAACAAAAACAAAATAAAACGTAGGAAGCAAAAATATGACCGATGAACGATGGCCTTGCTACTCTTAGGATTGCTAAAAATAATATACCTGCATATATTTATTTCTTTGACCGCCCTTCAACAATTTTGTGGACCGAGACCACGTTTTATAAGTCAAGTTTTGAGCAAGTAACACATATAGTATGTATTACGGTTTAGTTATTTAGGACAATGTTAATGATTATATGGCATAAAAGAAAAGTGACTTTTGAGTGAGAGATCATGCATGCATTATGCATATATAATAGTGAAAGATTGATACATTAGGTTGGTTCAGAGTTTAATCAGACAATCAGTTTTGTAGCTACGATACAAGATATACCATTATGTATAGGATACATAAGTGTTGTCATTCATTTTCTATAAGCTCAGGAGCATTAATTTTTTTTAAAGGATTTCGAGAATCCTACTGACTTAGGAATATTCACTAGAGACGAAACATCACTTTTGGACCACAGCTCATCGTGGACTCTAGTCTCGTATAGCTATATATACATTTCTTTTACCACTAAGTATTTTTTTTTTCTTCTCTCACCCATAGGCCATAACCTCCAGAAAACAAAAAAAAAAAAAAAAAAAACACCCCCCGCACGAACAAATATTTTAAATTGGTGTATGGATAAAAAAAACAATTTGGTCAATATATGTAACGTCTATAAAATTAAAGATATTGATGATAAGTCACATGCAATCGAAACATTAATAAGAAATAACAAACTCATGAATGCCTGCAAAATGTCACTGGCTATTAGCCTATTTTGTTAGTTTTCACACTTATACATTCAATGCTCTATTGTCTATTCCATTTTGCTTGTAATGTAACCAAGTCTCGTTTTGGGTATGGACTTACTTGGCTTCTCTTATTTTTCATACATGATGAATGTAAAAGTTCGAAATTTAATGAATTGTTCCTCAAGTCAAAGAATGAAATAAATGAATTGGTCCTAGAGTGGCTATGCGAAAATATTATAGCTGGGCTTTGAAGCCCCAATTTAGAGTCCAAAACTGAATGTAGTGATGGACAGAGATAACAAGCGTCATGATAATGTGATACCTTCATTTTATGGTTTTTTTTTTCCAACCCAACCCCATTATTCTTGAATCACCCGATCTTAGCAGATTAGTACATATATAGCATTCAACTTCTGCGTTGAATCTGAAGATAACGTGGTAAAATTATAACTAAAACCATGATCAGATCAGTACAAACACTAGTCCACGTAATTTGACTTCATAAAATTATTCTAAAAATCAAACGAACATCAATAATGAAAATCTAACCTCAAATCATCACTGAAATACTTAAGAGTTCCATAGTGGCCAGATTTTTATTTTTGTGAAATTTACTATGAGGGGAAAAAGTGGTAATGAGAATGAAAAAGAAAATGAATAGGGAAGACGTGGAAATTTTTATGAACAAAAGTCAATATACCTTAACCCAAAAATCAAAACGTTTTGATTAATTGGAAGTGGAAGACCTAAACTGCTAGTGCCTTGGCCTTTCATCGACTAAAACTGAGAGAAAGAGAACCAAATTGTGTGACCTGATGTCGATCCTCGTTTGTCAAATTCTCAACATTCTGATCATGCATGGTACTTGCTGAAAAGTAAGTGTATTATATATACGATTTGTATAACGTATTTAGCATTGATATATCACATTGATGATATGATTAATTTTTATAAAACCCGGAAAGCAATTCACATGTACTGATGTACTGATATAGATGATCGGCTAAATAATTAATAAAGAGTGCTTGATGACCAAATAGACTGTGATATTTGCCTAACTTGTTACTTAATTTGTTCATCAACTTGTTACTTAATACCCTATGAAAGTATCACTTTTATTATTATTACCATTATGTGCCCATGTCTATCTCCACTTTCACAAAAATAACAACAAAGATGAGCTTCTCCTTTGCCTATTTGTCTTTACAATTTTCTATGTGTTTTCATTTTCTTATGACGTCATCATTATCAAAGTCATTCAATGTGATGCCTCATCACGTTGCAGCCCTAAGTGCCCCTTTTGGGCTCTTCTTTTGCATCTGCTCATTTATATACCTACTTGTATGTACAATGTCACACTATGGTATAAACTTTTGATTATTATTCATGAATTTAATACTGACATGCACACATGCATACATTATGTGAAGAGATCTTGACATCACTTGACATTGTGTACGGACTATAGAGCTTTATCAGAAACAGTCCAGTCCGTAGAGATGGAGGATATATATATATATATATATATATATATATATATATATATATATATATTAGTATATGTAGTGGCTAATGTGGCTTTTAAAGAGGCTAAAATAATTCACGATTATGAGTCTTGCGAATAGCTTTAGAGTTACAGTTTTTTTTTTCCCCCATTTGAAAATTATTAATTTCATTAGTATCTGTTTATACTTTTCTCAAAATTTATCTCTCTAATATGCGTTTTGAAACGGATTTCATACAACTGAAGCTATATGTCAAGTGTGTAGCTCTTGAAATAGCTTAAGTGTTTTTCTCTGTAGGAAATTAGAAAATTCAGAAAATTTTGGATTTATGTCGTGCTGTGCTAATGGTTTGCGATTTTAACAATGGCTAGAAAACTAAAATTTGAATATTTGTTAAATTTTTCTTCGAAGATGTGTATAAGAAAAAAGAGATGATTCCAATTATATTAAGAATAAATCATATTAAGTTTTGTAACGGTGCGTAGACATTTGAAGTGGGCGATGCATGTTTGAGTATGTGAAAAAGGTGTTGAGAAAAAAAAACTTTTAATGCTTTTCAAGAAAAGTAAATTTGGTGGAGGAGTTAGTACTGTTTAGTTATGTGTAACGCTTAGAACTGACGAAAACATAACTTACTATAAAAGGAAAGCTCATCATGCCATTCAAAACCCAGACATTGTCGGGAACATGCAAACCCTCAGGTTTTGGGGAATACCAAACTTCCAGCATATATACCCTCTTGTCCAAATCCAACTATGGTCACATACGCACACATGTACGTGTTGCGTATCTGTGTTATTTCAAAATATTTTAATATCATCTTTGATCCTTCTATAGTTTTGTATGACTTATATAAATGCCGTACGTGTTGACCTTTTCAAACCAAAAAAAAAAATTGAAAAAGATCTAATGAAATAATAAGCGATCGGGTAATTATGACATGTTTACAGTTTTGGCACTCATGAAACTGAAATATGCTTTGGGACTTGTTTTTAAATAATGATTTGCTACCCTCACTGCAATGATTCACTCAGTATATGTTTTTGTACAATTAGTCATGATCACACGCAAACGCAGTTTTCTATTCAAACCAATTCAGATTTGAAAGATATATTAGTAACCATACAAAAGTCAAAATCTAACAAAAGTTGCTATGAACGTCGAGAAAACTTTTGTTCATCGTCGTTCGGACTTGGAGTTTGAAGAAACTATAATTATAATCCCGTCCTTTCGTATTCACAAACAATAGAAGCCTTCACTGATTTTATATATTTCGACGTTTAAATTTATGTTTGATAAAAATCACCATGTTTAATAAAACTGACTACATTCTATTAGGGTTTTTAATTTTAAAATCATTTACAAATTCGAATGTAAACACGAAAAACAGACATAACAAAATTTTATGTTCTGACATAGTTGCAAAAGCTACTTATCAGAAAAGACATAGTTGCAAAAGCTCATAATCCATTAACGAAAAATGTGAAGATATATACTGTATTTTGTTTTGTTTTAAGTGATATTCTATTAAATTTAAATAGTGTCTATATAGAAAGAAAGAAAAAAAAAAAGAAGAAGATTGAAACGCTAATTACACGAGGAACTTACTAACCAAATGAAAATTTATATTTCATACGTTCCACGAAACTATCTATTTTGCATCTTAATAAGTCGCCTCGGATAATTATTACCTAATAAAAGTAGGTTAGAACAATATCCAATTTGCTTGAGAATATGATCAAGATCAACATATAGCACTATCTTTGAAGTTTGAATTTAAAGCTTTGAAAAATATGAATCGTTCCAAGGTACTATTTTTCATTTATATGCATGCCTTTGTGTAGAAATGCAACCTGAAGTAGCTAGCTGGTTTGATTTTAACTCGATCCGACCTACACGCCCCACTAGGTACCGTATTAGCTATGAAAGATATGAACTGAACTTGTAGATAAAAAGAAAGTCTTACAAGCCCCCTCCGAAAAATCAACCATGCATGTTTTCGACTAAAGGAATAATCGTTTCTTTTATAAAGTTTGATGCTTTGGATCAGTTCTTTTTTTCAGACATATTAACAAGAAACTAAAAAATGTAATATATCCATCTAATTATGTTGTTATTATTAAATATTGTGCAATTATGGTCATATAGGGCTTCACCAAGAAATAGACAATAAATATTGCAAAACAAAATCAATAAAACATCATCTATATCAGATAAACAAAAACAAAATTAGTCTTTTTTCATCATAAATTTTATCAAAAATGGTAAAACAAGTTTAAGTCTAACACATCAGTTTACATGAATGAAACGGAAGGTGTAAAATATGTAGAAATTTTAAGACGAGAATAATCGATTAGTAGACAAAACTGTATCCATTCGTCATATATAAAACGGTAGTAATTAAGCACATACATATATTATATAACATCTAACGCCCCAAGGTTTTATATAGCTTATATTATAGTATTATGATTAACCATGACGTTGTACTAATTAGCAAGCTTACAGAAATTCATATAGATGAAACTAATTAACATTAGAGAAGCAGCATATCTTCTAGAATTGAGAACTTCAAATCCTTTATGGATAATGTTCTACAGCTTAACCATCTAAGCAAAACCCAAACGGAGTTCTAGATCCAGATCTTGCTCTGACTCGTTGATCAGACCAATCTCAAGCTCCAAGCTGATGATTTCATCATTCCTCAAGAACTTGCAAGCATCTTTCTTGCTCAACCTTTTAGCCTCTTCAGCCTCCACTAAAAGAGATGATTTCTCATTCTCACAAGCGTTTTCTGGTGTATGTTTTGACTTGGGGCTCAAGGAACGGACCAACCCTGCCCTATATCCTGGTGAGGACGGAGGAGAAAGGGTTGGAAATAGGGTTAGAGGAGAGTGAGGAGGAGGAGGAGAGGTTGCCATGGAAGAGTAAGAGTAATTAGGGTTAGGGTAAGGAGGAGAAGGTGTTGAAGATGATGATGAAGACTGTTGTAATCTGAGCCTCGCTCTGTCTCTTCTGTGAACATTCATGTGGCCCCCAAGTGCTTGAGCTGATCTGAATTCCCTTTTGCAGAAGCTGCAAGTATAGGACCTTGGTGGCCATGAAAACCCTAGAAGATACTCATGATCCTGTTGGTAATTATCATAATCACCATAGCTCCATGGTGAAGTTCTTGCACGGCCGTAGAAGCTGTTCCTCAACTCTATGTTGTTTGATCTCTCCATATGTGAGCTCTTTCTTGTTGGCTATGGTAGATCACAAATTGTGAAGATAATTAATATAGTACTAGTAATGATTTGTGGCACATCAGTTTTATAAAGCAAAGTGTTTGTAAGATCTGAAAAGATGAACTCACTTTTTCCCCTGGGAAAAAATCTAAGATCTATGTCTGTCTGTCTCTTAGAAAAAGAGAGAGAAAGATAGAGAGATAGAGATGAGAGAGAGGTGTATGTGATGATAGGGTTGGGGCTCTTTGGTGTTAAGACTATGAAAGAGACTGATTCTTGGACGCATTATCAAAGCCCCATCTTAGATTAAATAAAATTAAAATTAAAAGAAAACGCCATATTTATGTTTGTGGGGAAACATGTGTTAAGCGAGCTTCTCCATGATTTGATTTATGGAGATGACACCAGTTTATTAAGTACATCTAATTTAGAGTTTCATTAAATATTATCACACCTTTGAGTTTCGTGAAATCAACTACCAATTTGTCTTGACATATAATTAATTATTTTATGCTCACAGTTTTTATTACTTTTATCTATAAATCACATTCGCAATTGGATAGAGTTTTTGTGTGTGTGTGTGCGCAAATACTAAAGATAGTGTAAAGATAGCAAATTTGTAAGAGGGATGATAAAGTTAATATAGAGAGTTTTAACGACTACAGTTCGCATTCCTCCTATATAATTCTCAAACATTTTTGTCAAAAATGAAAAAGTAAATCCACTACAAAAGATATCTCAACATAAAACATGATTTTCAAAAAGGGTAAACTGAAATAATTTAAGGGGATGGGGGAAAAAGAAGTAGAAATGAGTGTATTTAAATGGCTAATACATCAAGTTATCGTTTTTTAGTATGATATCGCAATCAAAACCTGATGAAATCACATATTATCAAACTTATGTAAGGCCATGTTTATTGAGGGAACACCTCACCTGATCTTGAGATTTTAAAATTAAAATTTAATGAACAGTGTGCATAAGATCAGATGAAATGATCTTAATTAAGATCTGTTCTTCTTCTGATCTTCTGCTGACGTGTCTCGAGAATAAACGAAAGAAAATGTTCTTCTTAATTAACATCTCCTTCTTCTTCTACCTCTCTCTCTCTCGCCACCGATCATCACGAGAGCCACCACCGCCCTCGAAACATCCGCCGCTTCTTTTGATCTCTCTCTACCTCAAAAGGTCTCTTCTTTCTCTTCAGAACTCATATGTGTCTCTGTTTTCTTCAATTGTGTGGTCAATTCTCTGTTTTCTTAAAAATTTCTTCGATTGGGGAAAAAGATTAGTTCAAAGTTGATTCCTTTTGATTGTGTTGTTTGGTTTTATGTAGATGCATGCGTTGCTTGATTGCGGAATTTTACGAAGTTCCAATTCAATCGATTGAAAAAAAAAAGCTGATTTGGGAGAATCGGGTGGGATCTATCAGCTATGGATCGGAAACGTTGAGGTTGGTGCTTTTGCAGAGAGACGTTTCTGGGTTTTGATTGATCTGTGTAAAGTTTGGTGCTTTTTTGAGCTATGAGCAGTAGTGTTCAAGGAGAGACAATGGATCTTGATTTGAATCAAGAACCATCTTCTGATTCTGAGTCTCCGGCTAGTTTAATGACGGAGCTTTCTCCTTGGTTAAATGAGATTGAATCTGCTCAAGAACGGATTGAAGAACGCATTAGAGAGCTCGAAGCTATCGTTTCAAGAATCAGGGGACGAGAAACAACAATAACTACAACAACAACAACAGCAACACCACCGGCTTTGGTCTCGTCTAACGAACATAGAGATTCAACTGCTGGAGTTATACATGAGCGTTCTAGAGAGAGACTTGTGGAGAACGGCGAAAACAAGACTTATCCGATAGCAAAGGCATTGAACATGGAGAAGACAAGTTCTGTTCCTGGTGGGTTCTTTGACTGCAACATATGTTTAGAGAAAGCTGAATCTCCTATTTTGACTTGTTGTGGTCATTTGTTCTGTTGGGGTTGTTTCTATCAGATGCCTTTGATTTACTTAAACATAAAGGAATGTATCAACATATGTTTAAACATTAATCTTTATATTTATTAAACATTTTTAAATTTCTATAATAATATTATATTATTAAATCTTTAAGATCTTATACCTGTTTTCCCAATAACTAACTTCTTAACAAAAGTTCTTAAGACCTGATCTTACAATATTTTTACAATATTTCTCCCCTAAGATCACCCCCACCTGATCCCCCAATAAACATGCCCTAACACTATAGTTACTATTTGCAACATATATGACATTTCACAGAATCACAGCAGTAGATATCATGAGAAAACACTGTTCTTAATCATAATCTTCTCTAAAAGTAGGAACTTATATTATTATTTTTAAAGGAGTGATGGGTGAATATGTGAGAGACGGGAGAGGGTATAAAAATGGAAAACCTCGGCGAGCAAAAGGACATTATATCAAAAGCTTTATACCAAAAATAGAAAAGTGGATGTTCCTTTCTCCCATTTTCTATTTGTTTATTGATTTATAATTTTAAAACATTTATCATCTATAATTTTTAATCCTTGCTATAAAGCTTTCCTCGTGAGCCATATCTTGACATTTGTTTGTTCTCAAATCTAAGAAAACGACGCACATTATTATTAGACTTAGGTCTTTAGATTTTGCCTTTCCATACATTGTCCCTTTCCTTTGTTTTATATAGTTAATAAACCACCATGAGTTCTGGACCAATTACTTTCAACATGTGTTGTGTTTGCTCAAATTGTGACCCCTTACTTTGACATTGATTTCATCGTTAGTTATGGTACGTATTGATGTTTAATTTTCATTTCTTCAGTCGTTTGATTAATATATATCTGGAACATTCCATTGTAGGAAGGAATATTATACATATAGACTAATCTTCTGAAATAAGATTTATATATTACAACACTGTCGATAAAATGGATTAATCTTGTGTTTGAACTCTTTAGATAAAAATGGATTAGCAAGTGAGATTGTTTAAAGGCCACGCGATGCAAATACTATGGAGGAACCGTACAATTTACAAAGCGCAACATTCACCAACGAGGAAAGTCTCATTTAATACACATCCAACTGCTACATATATATCCACCCAATATGAACACATTTCACAATTGTCGAAACACGATAAATTATCTAACCATATCGCTCCTTTTTTTCATTCCTCTCGTTGAATTCCAACTTTTGTTACATGTTATAACAGTTCACCGATTGAATTATATATAAATATAAATATATATATATATATATAAATAATTTTCTTAAATCTTATTTTGTCTACAAAATCTGCTTACTCAAGACAGAATATATATTTTACCATATAAATTGATTTTTTTTTATAAATCTGACCTCCTAGGAAAAGTGCCTTGATTAGTTATTCCGGTCAGGAAGAGTATCAAAAAATAAAGTAATATTACATACACATACAGAATGATTAGACTCAAAGTATACCGGAATTAACCAATGGATTTCTTAAGGTTCTCTGACTTGAAATTAAATTACTGTTCTTTTTTGTACTTATTACATATCGTTTATGTCAAGATCCTTAAATTTATGAAGTTACAACCACACAAATATAATATAGTTCTTTAAGCTTGTATAAAATGTCCCTCAATTCATTGTTCTATATCAAAGTAATTCACATGTGTAACCTGTTTGCATGTCCACATGCCACATCTAGTGGGACGGATTAAGGCTGTTTGACACATTCACACATATACTTAGTTGTGATATTTTGATGTAGATGGTTAATTAGCGTTGTACGACGCTTTTCTATTTTTTAAACACATATTTTTTTAAAAGATTTGCATGATTCTTTCTACATCGTCTAATTAATAAGAAATGTCAAACCACCAATTTTTTAAATACTTTAGCAATAAGAAAAAAGTTCACCGTACATTTCCAATATTTTTCGGTTCACTATCATTTATTTTCATCATCTAAACTTTATATAAACCTGAAATGATCTAGTTACCTGGTGAATGAAGTGAAAAAGATGGGAAATTTTAGGACAGAGAGAGTGGAATTAGACAAAAGATTCTGCCAAAATTAGAAGATGATATATATATATATATATCTCTCATCATCGATATGACATATCCAACGGCTGAAAGAGAAGGTCTAAAAGTCTAGTGGCCTCTCTTTTTTATTATTGAAATTTCTCTTTTATTTACCATTTGTGAATAAAGGGCCTCGATTTACTTATAGCTTCCTTGATCGAAGTTGCAGAGTTTACTCGCAGTAGTTCAAACACTTTATTGTTTATTGCACTAGCCCCTTCCCTACGTGTTTTTGCATCATCACTAATTTTCTAAAATAACCTACTTTTAAAACTTTATTATAAGACTCATTATTGTTTAATTTCTTCAAAATTAAAAACAAAAAAGTGTGAAACTTTCTTTTATGAACCGAGAAGGTTTTGTTTTTATTATTTTCCACATATAGTTCATAGTAAAACTTGTGATGGGCTTGTCACACATATCACGTCAAGATTTTTTATTCGCAAAATAATTTTCTTTGTATTTCTTTTTAGGTATGGTTGAAACCTAAAGACGTCAAACGGAACTATATAATATATACAAATTAGAAAGGTCGTACAAACATACAATGGTCGAAGTAGAACCGAATAGATGTCTCAATTTGGTTCAGTACCAATAAATAATAATAAAAAAAGAACTGAATACCAAGGTTTTATATTTTATATCCTAAAAATACTAATTAAAATCAAATCTATAAATTAACCGAATTTTTATAAGTTGAATGTAAAATTTAAAAGAAAAAACAGACTATTGGTGTGATTGATAATGGATTATATAAATTCTCCGTCGCTTTTTAATTAATTTTACAATATTTGTCTTCTGAGTAAAGTTGAAAATGAACAACATCTGACTGTAAAATGAGATACTAGGAGTTGTCTCAACTCTCAACAATGCATATTGTGTGTTTTCTTTGCATGTTTCCAATCTTATATGGTTTTGTTGCTAACAATTTGAGCCATTAGCACTAACATTTGTTGGATCGCCTGATCCAGAACAAGATTTTCTTCTTCTGAACAAACGTTAAGGTTTCTATCAGCATTACTAGCTTCTGAACAAATTCCCTATTATTATTATTATTATTTTTTTTTTTTGCAAGATTGGTTTGCTACTTGCCTACTCACATATATTAGCTTTTTTACTCTTTATTACTTGTGCTGTGTAACTCAAGAAAATTTATGATATTTTGAGGAAATTATTAGCATTCGTGTAGTGTAGAGATTGAGAGGTATGATTAATCGGAAACAATGATATCCCACCATGATTTCCAATTGATTCAATAAGTTAAAAAAAATTTATGCAAAAAATAAAAAATAAAAAAAAAGTTTTCCACGAGTTTAATATTTTTTAGTATAACTCTATAAAGCAAGAATCATACAATGTTTGATGAGATTATCGTATTAGTATATGCATATCCGACGAACTCTAAACTTGATTTTATTTTAAAAAAAAATTCTGAAATTAGTTAACAGAAAAATCATGCAATAATAGTTTGTATTAAATATAATTGTAATTAAGAGTTTATAAATGGGTTTTCACAACATCATCGTTTAATGGGCTCAGCGATTGTCACCAAATGGGCTGAACTTTCATTACACAAGCCGAGTTTTGTGAAAAGGACAAAAGGTTATCCTCTGGTGTTCTCTCTCCCTACCTTTCCGATTTGATTTCATCTCATTGAGTTTTCAATTCCTCTACCAACCAAACCAGTAAACAAAATCCAAAGCCCAGATTTTAGTAAACATATATGAATATCAAATCCGTCAACCAGATTTTAGTATCGAATCTTTCAATTCAATACATCAAGCCAGATTCAAAATTAGAATCAAGATTTCACAGATCTTTTATCAACAAATCAATAAAACATTATCATAACACCCTTCCAATGAACATAGTGTAGTCAAAAAGAAAGTATAAGCAAATCATAAACTAAACGAACAATCAGATTAAAGTAGATCTCAAACATATATAGTCATGGCTTTAAAACATCGGAAGAGACAAGATTGGGGAGCAAGCTCTTTAGCTTGCACAGAGAATCACAGAGGAAAGAGACTTTAAGAAAAGACTTAAAAAGCTTTTGACCACACTGTGATTTCTCTCTGCAAGCGAAGGTGCTTAGTCACCAACAGAGGAGGTACAAGTTTTTTTTTTTTGGAAGAGTTTAAGATCTAAAGAAGAGGCAATTGTTGGTTTGTGATATATATAGGGGAACATAACATTAGGGTTTTGGGCTGAGATTACGATGAGACCGCCGCTTTTAAGTTTTTTGTTGACTTTTTTCTTTTGTTCGGTCAATCGGTCTCCAAATATTCTTTTCCTTTTTCAGCTATTTATAAGATTTTATTCCTTATCATAATTTATAACTAGGGATTAGTCCGCGCTACGCGCGGTTGACGGTTTAATTTTGATGTTATTTTCATGTGAGGTTTTATTTCACATTTTAAAAATTCTATGATTCTTTTAAAAATTATTTGACTTTTGTTTGTTATATTATTAGACTTGGGTTATTATCTAGTGATACCACGATGCCCATATCTTTTATTAATTTTGTCGAGATGACACATCAAAAACATATTGGCTCTGATTAGAAGCATTTAAACGCTTATTTTAAACGAAATGCTCAATTGGTTATCAATCATCAAGGCGGTTGGAGAAGGTGTTTGGAATGAATGGTTGGAGTTAGTGGAAGGAATAGGTGGCTGGAGCTGATTTTGAGCGGTTGATATGGTGGAAATCAACCACCAAGAAATATGGGTGTTTGGCAATTTCAGTTGCAAACGAAATGATTAAATATACTTTTTCTGCATTTAAAATTTGTTCAAAATAACAGGTTTAAAAAAAAAAAAGGAAGATGATAATGTGTTTGTAATAATGTACATGGGATAACTTATATCTCAATGAATTTTCAAATTGACCCAATAAGCTTTATGTTTTATTAGTAGCTTTGGTTTTAACAATTTTTATTTATTTTACAAAAAAGAAAAAAAAATAATTTCTTTTAATGACAGCTTCATTTGTAAGACAATTTCCAATAGTTTTTCTATTTTTTCTCATAATAGAGAAACTTTACAATAGATGTGAATTTTACTCCGACCCACCCCTATTCTTACTTCTAAAATAGATATTGCTATTTTTTCCTCAATATATAGAGAAACTCTATTTTTTTCTTCTATAAATAGAGGAAAATATAAAGAATCTCTATTTTAGATGAAAGAATAGAGGTGGTTAGAGCAAAATTGCCTCTAAAATAGAGATTGTTATATTTTATCTATATATAGATGGATAGGAGATGCTCTAAGAATTTATAATCAGCCTAACGGTGAGGCTAAACTACAATTATTTGTTAAAATATTAAAGATAATTATCATAACCACTAAAAATTATGATTTTATAATTTATTGGTGTATTAATTTTTATGTTATAAAATATAATGTCTTCTTCCATACTTTTACTATATAATTAAATTAGTTTTTAATTTCTTATAATTTAATATCATTTCACTTATCAACCGATATAATGTTCAACCGCTCTCTTTTACTACTCCATTTTTTCTATCTGCTATTTTTAAATGCTAACTTTTTAACCGTTATCTTTACAGCTATTCATAATTTTCTAACCGGCTCGTTTAAATATGGTCACCAATCATACTCATTGTGTTTTTTTCACACAAGCAATATATATCTCCAAATGTGTCTACTTTTGCATATAAAGAGAAGAGAATACTTGGATCCAAATTAACACACCCATGCACAAAATAATTTATTTTATGTTTAATGTTGGATCACACCCATTATAAACTAAGATTGATGGAGAACTAAAACATTACGCATATGACACTGTTCTTTTTACTGTTGTATTTAAGTTCACTACTTAAACATCTCAATGTAGGGTTGTTTTAAGTGTTCCTCAACACACCAATTCTAAACCTATATATATCAGTTATGAACGTTTTTAGGCATCTCATAAAGAGAAATGAGAGTCACTATTTACATCATCTTCACCGTTGCCATTTGCTTTTGCTCCATTTACATCAACGGTACTAAAATAAATAAATAAAATATAAGAAGGTTATATAAATATCAACGTGTTTGATTCAATAAAGAGAATGGTATCCAAATTTAAATAAAAATGCAAAACGCAAGTGTTAGCACAATCTAAACTATTAATACATGCCTTGCCTAATAATTCCTAGGTAGCTTGAGCTGGGGAATTAATAGACATTTGAATGGAACATATTTTGTATACAACAATAACGGTAAAGGGACATACCTCATAATGAAGATCTTGTGATTTGGTAAATGGCGTTTCTCCGTTTCATTTTACATGCTGTGCATTTCTTTTGTTGTAGATAGAACTCACTTGAAACTGTACTAATGCATCACTTAAAAATCATAAACTTTACGAAGGAAAATATAAGATGTAAATAAAGTTAAACTTTATTATAAACAGGAAGATGGTGACAACTATATCCATTTTTCACAATCTCTTGATACGTATATATATAGTTTCATAATCTACTGTACTGGCTTTGCGAGAACAGAGTATGAGAAATCCAACCCCATATTTAGAGTCC
>CP094633.1:18177153-18286113 GCA_023657505.1 Camelina hispida | reverse complement strand
TTTTATAGGGTCATGATCGAAAAGGCACTTAACAAGAATGAGACGATTTAATGCATATAGACAGATTCAATCACAATGAATTCTCGGGGATCGAATCGACACAACGTTTACGACTCATTTATTGTGTTCTAAACGACGACCACGTTTCAATTGCTACTGGTTGCGTTATGGATACAAATCTTAAATAATCTTAATTTTTGGTTCGGATACCCAACTATCGTGTACACCCATCTATAATGTAAATGACTGTATCCACATTACTAATATCCATATGGATACATTAACATCACTTTTACCATGTTGAGACTAGATCGTGGATACTAAAGTAAATGCGACGTATGATCTTTGTCAGGGAAGTAAACTCAACGACCTTTGATCTTTTTAATTGTAATCCACAAATGTAGTATCCAAGTGGACAGAATATTTTACGTTCATTTTCCCAACAAACCATACCAAGGTCGTTACTAACCTTTCTTCTCGATTACAATCCAATAGAGTACCCCCCAAAAATCCGTTAATGACTACCCAAAACCATATCCATACAACATGGAATTAATACCTAATGTATAGGCCAAGATAGCAATCTAAGCACCAGTGTTCTATATTACATCCACAAAAACAGCAAATCTGGACACTTCCAATTGGCTACAAACCGCTCCTAATCCGGTAAGCTTTCCCTTGAATAACCCAAAACAGTGCTCCCCACACTACCGCCAACTGTCTCTACCTTCATCCTCATGGCAACGGGTTCGAACAACTTGTTCGATTGGTGTCCCGTCTCTTTGCACCTACTACAACGATTCACTTTTGTTTTCCCGACTCCATTACTCTGCAAACAAAATAACATATCCACAAAAACATTAGGTATTACACAAATGTTTATGGATACCAACACTACACATCACATATTAAGCCCACTACGCAATTTCACCAATAGAAGGAATCCTACTCTCTTTGGACGCCCAGCGGACGTCGCGCCTAGGAGGGTATAAAACACGGTTCTTTATTTCAACAGGAACTTCAGCATCACAAATTTCAGGATTAATTATACCTTCGTAAGTCCTTCTCCATGTTTCTGTCTTGTAACAGTCACCCACCAAAGTACCATAAGGTATCCCTTGCGTATCAGCTGCTATCAATGCATGCCCGCATGGTATTTTCAGCCTATCGTACTTGCTTACAAGAACATCTGCCATATCAAGCAATACATGATGTTTACCATTCAATAAACCAACAACTTCATAACTCCAGCTAGATACACTGCCTACTTTACTTTGCTACACACGAACACCATCCACGTTCTTCGCATCCGTTTATCTACCTCCGGCGTAGTCAACCCTCTATGCTTTTCAGCTTTCTTGCGCCGCACTAAAACCACCTAGTTAACATCGCACGAATGTACTTAAGTAGTTCAATATGACAGGATCTACCCTTGCCTAACACATTGTTTAAAGACTCGCAATGTTGGATGTCATCAAATTGTAACGGTTCCCTTGGAAATAAGCCCTACTCCAATGAGCTGCTCCAATTTTATCCAGGAAAGCAGCACATTTGACGTTTTTAGCTTTGATTTGTCTATAGATGTGGTAAACAGTTACCTTATAGGCAAACGCTGCATTCGTCACAAGTTTTGCTAGTCCTTTACTATGAAACTTCGCATTAACATTCCGGGCAAGATGTACTATGCAAGCTCCATGATGTGACAAAGGAAACACCCTCTTCTTCGCTGTGTATATTGACGGACACCTATCTGAAATTATGGTCAGGCTCTTACTATCAGCAACGATTCGTTCTAATTTCTCAAAAACCAAGTCCATGAGTCTTCGTTCTCACTGTCCACAACAGCAAAGGCAAGAGGAAACACTGGAAATTAGCATCTTGTCCACTCTCGCGGTCAAAAGAACTCCATTATACTTCCCATTCAAATGAGTTCCATCCACAACAATAACACGCCTAAGCTCTTAAAACCTTCTATGGAAGCCCCAAAAGCCAAAAACATATACAAAAACCTTTCTCTACCATCTTCAACCACTTCAGTTTTAATATCGGTTACAGTACCAGGATTCGCTTCTTTTAAAACATGGAGATAACAGGGCAGATCCTCGAAGACTCATCATCAGGACCAAAAATTCCTTCCAAAGCCTTCCCCTTGCCCGATGACATTTTGCGGGAGGACAAGTCGACCCTCAGTTCTAATACCATCTGCTGGAGATCCAAAGGTGCCGGTCCCTTAGTAGGATCACTGAACTTTGATTTGTACACTGCTGCAATCACCTTCGAGGTCGCTTTCTTTAGGTAATTGGCCCTAATCTCTATTGGGCATGTGTGTTCTAGATTAGCTTTCCTGATCACATAGTACCCGGATTCTTTCATTTCACAAGCTAGTACCCTCCAGTACACCTATCTCGAACAACTAACTACAAAGGACTCTTTCTTGGTCGTGTCTGCGTGAAGTGAAACCTGTTCTTGAGGGCGTATATAGCTAAAGCTATCTGGCAATCCTCTTTATTTGCAAACACCTTACCCCTTATAAATTCCTTTCCCATCATCCTCATATCATCAAGATCCGGTATTTCAGAACTAACATACTCTGTGTCGTCAAACAAAGGAGGAATATCAAACTCCTCGTCATCTATATCTTCTAGCCTGCGACCATCCAGCAGTTGCAATTCCCTGACCACGACCACCTGACCACGTGGATACATCAACATATTCGCCATCAACAACACCGACCTGTTCCAGACCACCACTTGTCCTCACTTTATTCTCCTCTTTCAAAGGAACAGCTCCAACTAACAAGCAGTGTGATCAAAACAGGAGTTCGTGTTACACATAATTTCCACCACGTTCACCCGACCAAACTGATTCCAATGAAATTCCCCCAAAACTCTTTATCATGCTCCTTGGGCTCACACTACATCTAAAACAGATTCTTCTTCTTCGTCTACATCTTCAAAACTATCTTCCAATCCGTCAATTTTTCAACACAACCTAATTGTGTACTTGTCATCCCACGACCAACCCCATCTTCTACACCCCATCGCCTCTTCATCTTTCCCCTCTATTTCTTCCAACTCAGCCATATATTCTTCATCAACCTGGCTTGTTTCAAAAGCAAATGGCCGAACCGGCTGTTGAGGCTTCCCCTATAAACCCTTCTTCACTACCGCTGAGCAAGCCCAAACGAACAACCCGGACTACGTCTCTTCCGACCTTCCTCTCTCGCAACGGAATCCCCGCCGTTACCCATCCCTCTCTTCTTAATCTCCTCAAATGTCACAAATAAATTCAACCCACAGTTCGACTAAGCATCTGAATATAATACCGAAGTCCTAAATTGTCACAACCACCGAGGCGTCCTCACCCTCGTCGTCAAATCCATAAACGTTGGTATGCATAACTCGGATTAGCCTTCTTCTCCACCAAACCGATTCACCAACGACGAAACTTAACTCTCCTAACGTTGTGGTCGGGACGGTGGAACTACACGAGAGAAGTTTATTGTCAACTTTGAATCCCCAAACGCCGTCGTCGAACAGCTCCGTTACGGATATTACCATAAGAAACTCGGATCTTCACCCCGCATTACAAATAAAACGAAGATATCACACCCATCCACGAACATCAAACAGAGTTGCATTTATACGACCCTATCCACACAACATAAACCCTACCTCGCGCAGCCATGTTTCGTTCACGGACACAAACCCTACATTCAACTTATGTCTCTTATCCACAAACAATCGATATCTAACAAGTGAACACATCCAACGGTGGAGAACAAAGAGAGGTAAGTAAGGTAACTTTAAGAAAGAAGGAGAGGTAAGTTGTGTGTAAGGGCAAAATTGTCAAAAGAAAATGACACATAAGGCAAAACTCTTGCAAAGAGGTAAGAATGTGAATAGTGGCGAAGGACACAACTCACACCAAAGGTTGGGTGTCATTAACCCTTAAAAGATTATGGCCCTTTATTTGCTTTTCCCACGAAAGAGACGAGTTTGTAATAGCGCGTCCATTCAAAGCTATCGAAAGCCATAAGCCAAGTAAACAATAAGGTTTATTTCCAGCCATATATTACTTGTATGTAGTAATTAGTACTGTATATTGCAAACAGATGATACTTAAATAGTTAAATATGACTTTAGTAGTTTAGCAAAAATTAAGTACTGAATAGTAATAACGTACACTTGGTCGAAACTTTTATTTGTCTACATTTAATTCTTTTGATAATTATTTTGCATGCAAGTTGCGAGTTGGATGAACTAACTGATCGATAGATTATAGTTTCGTCGTGGACGATACATATAAAACGTAGTTATCCGAATCAAGCAAAGATAAACACGGTTATCGATACTGGTTCATAATTCATAAAAACCCAAAATCCATACCGTAATTTGTTTTCTAATTAAATTATATTGTCTTTGGTATTTAAAACCTCAAATTATGTCGCTGTATTCGAATTTATATTGTCATTGGTCAAATAACTCATGTCGGCATAAGTCGTCGCCTCGTTGGATAATTAAATTTCATCTTCTAACCGATAGATGAACCGAATAAGACACCAACAATTTGACGTGAAAGTAACCATAGAAGATAGAACTAATAAATAATTAAGGAACCATATATATATATATATTAAACGTATATTTATCATAAATCCCTTATATATTAATAGAGAAGCACACTTTTCAAAATCGATGTGTTGTCGCTGCAAATACTCTGTCCACACATTCTAACAAAATACTCTTAATTTTTCTACTTAATTACATTAACATGTCATTATCCCCATCCTTGCAGGTAACGACTTCGGGCATGGCCAGCTTATTTTCAAAAAATAATAATTAAATGAATAATAATTAGATATGTTATTATTTCTCACACAAATTTAAATATCACATTAAAACTAATTAAATAATTACATATATTTTAATGCAAAATTTACTTATAAATATACAAGTTAAAGTTACCTTGATTTTAAGAAATATTGATTTCTTAAAATCAATATAAGTTAAATATACGAAAAGAATATAAAAACATATCAATTAATATAAAGTTAATAAAAATAAAGAACATATAACTTATTAAACATATAAATTATTAAAAAATCATAGAAAAACAAAATGTTATTTTTATGTTAGTATTGTTACCATAATAATTTAAATAACAAGCTTTCAATAGTTATTATAATTGATTATATAAAAAGTATATTACCCCGATCTCCAACTCATTAAAAAAACTTAATTCCCAATAAATATAGATTTATATATACTCATAAATAAATATAAAAATGACAACAAATTAGGGGATATCATGATGTGTGATTATTTATGTATATCTAAGTATTTAAACTAATTAATCTCAGCATTTAGTGTAACTATTCATTAAAAATGGAAATATTGATAACCGAATAGGAATATACGTTCTAATTATACATTCATCTATGTGCTATTAAAAAGGAATGGGACAATAACCCTTATCATTATAAATAAATTTCGTACCCAAAAATCATAATATATTAAAATGAGTTGATTATTAGATTATGCAAAATTGTTATAGTTACTCGATTAACCATATATAAATTTGATTTTTAAAGCACACAAAAATATATATAAATTGTAACATTTTATAAATATTTTCTTTACCACGTTTACATATTTCATGGGTGAAATGTATTCTTACAAAATACGTTGATTTTCGAATTTTATTAAGTTTTCATATTTTTTTTGGTAATAATCCGTCATTTATAGAAAATATTAACAAACCGACTAACTCTAAATATTTAAATAGCCTATTCAAAAATATGAAATCAATAAATTAAATTATCTTCAGAAAATTTAGTTTAGAACCTGATTGTTACTAACATATAATAAAATTAAATAATTAAACTACTGAGTAATTTAGTACTCCCTCTGTATCATAAAGGATGATGTTTTAGTATTTTTTTTGTATCACAAAGAATGATTTCCTGTATACTTTTATCAATTAATGTTAAGAAATTGTAAATTTCAAAAATCATTAAATGAGAATTTTTTGATGGAATACTATTGGTTAATAATTATAAAATATGTTATTATAAATAAATAATACACTTATTACTAAACATTAAATGTTTTCTTATTTCAAGTAAAAATCCTAAAACATCATGTATTTTGATATATAGGGAGTATATGTTGTTATGGTTACATAAGAAACATGCAAAATTGTTATGATTACAAAATAAAACATAAGAGATATGAATTTAATTTTTAAACCACACAAAAGACATGTTGCAATAAATAGGAATATTTTATCAATATTTTCTCTACCATAAAACCTTTTACACATTCAAAATTTCATTGATGAAACATATTTTACACAAAAACGCAGTTTTGAATAAATAAGTAAAAAACTTTAGTTACATATTATGTTTGACACACAAATATTGGTTCTAGGATAATAATTTTACTTATAATATTTTTTTAAATCGATTTATCCCGCACACAAGTGTGGGTTGTTCCTAGTATTTTAATATTTGTAACGTCACATAAAATAGAAAAAAAAAAAAAAAATAAAAAAAGAATTTATCGCAGAAGGCCCAAATTATATTCATAGCGGAATTGTATTGTGGTCAGTGGAGATGTTTTATTGGGCCAGCCCAGTATTGATCTAAAATAAAAATTACCAGAAAGGGCCGAACAAAAAAAACCCTAACTCTATAAGAGACCGTTCTGAAACGTTAGGGCGGCGGTGCAGGAAGGCGGATTAGCCGGCGGCGGAGGGTGGATGGTATGAAAGGCTAGAAGCGGCGGAGGAAGTATGTGGATAAAGAATCAACCTGAGGGGAATATATGATGTTCTTCGTTAATTTTATAGTTTTCAATCTGAATTTCAAATCCGCCGCTCGCTTTTCCCATCGCCTTTCTCCCGTCTCTCCGATCTTCTCTGCCGCCGACCTTGTGATGATTACAATTTCTGAAGGGTCCATACCAAAAGATTGTTAAAGAATTTTCAAAAGTTTTCAAAATATTTATTTTCATTTTTTTTTTTTTTGGATTTTAACTAACTCATGCAGAAGAACTAAATTCACGAATTTATAAAATCATTCGTTTGCTTAATTAAACCCAAATTTGAAATTTCAGTCTTTGTTTGTTGTTTTGTGTTTTTGTTTTTGTGTGGAAAGTACCAGAATTAAAGAAATCGCAAAGATCAAATGGAACATGAGTTAGAAGATAACATTGCTTTCGAACCTGGTAGCTATACATGCCCAAAAATACTTAAAAAGCGAGGTAGAAGCTGGATAAGAGCAATCACGTAAGCTAGGCATGAGTGAACCATTGAGAATCTCAATTTGAGATGAAGTTGAAAAAAACCTCCTTCGACAATTATTTTTTTTGTATATCTACTGAGGATTTTGAAGAATATAACAGTGTGTGTAACTTGGGTGCCCACAGGACAAGCCAAGAAACTTTTACACCATTACAAAGTACAAACTCCAATCAAACATTTAGAGTCATAAAGGGAAGAAACAAATAATGGCTAGTTTAGAATGTTCAGTTTGGTCCATTAAAAATATTAATCAACGAATAAAAGAACTTTTATTAATCAAAAATAATTCATCTTCTACAAGTAAAACCGAAGAATGACTAATGTAAAAAAAAAACAAGCCTAGAATTTTACTGAAGAAGAAGAGCAGACGAATAGTAATAACCAAGACAATTTTCAAAACATTCGTAACACAAAAGAAAAAACTAGACTACATCAACAGAATCCGTTGGAACAGCTTTTAGATCTTTCTCTTTCTTGCACAACAAGCTACCCCATCTCTTCTTGAACTGCAAAATCTCCATCACAATCGCAAAGGTTGCAATTGCACAAATTATTGTGGTGTATGCGATCTTCCAGCCACTTCCGGGTTGTAGAATGGACAAGCCTTTGAAAATGTTGTACACGCTCAATATAACCACAATGTACCCTACGGTATGATGATACCAGTTCCAGTATTTTCGGAACCTATGATCCTTGTCTGGTCTTGCTTTGAGTGCAAGTATCTGTAGAAACCCTAAAGCGAATAGAAGCAACCCAATCACCGTGTGCGCCGTTGTCCTCATACCGGTATGTTTGGCCATGTAGATTGCTGTTCCTAATCCTCCAATTAAACCGGATAAATAACCGGTTGTTTGACAAATTATGTGTACATAGAACCATGTAGGATCTAATACTTCGTATGTCTTCATATACCTTGCGGCCAACACTCCAATTGGCATGAGAATTCCCCAACTAACTGCATTTATAACTCCATGGATTTGCTTTACCAACAATATGTTTCCGTTAACTGGCTTTGTAGATGTGACTTGTCCCGAAAGCAAATTCAAAGACGCCATAGATTTGAGATGATCTCCACTCATTGCGTGCATTCCAAGCTTGTCTCCTTCCTTCAATGGGCCGTCTTGCCATAAGTGATTCACGACGGTTGTGTTAGGAGACAACCATAAATTTGCAAAGATCGTCATCTCCCCATCAATATATTCAGCAGATATCTTGTGTCACGCGGATGCTAAGAGGAGACTCTTGAAGCATGGCTGCGTAGCTATTAATGGAGGAAGTATATGCTCGCATAACGCCAGAAGAAGTTACGGTACGCTACAATAGCTTGAGCACCTAACATGCCTTTCTTCGTCGGGTTTATGGCCCAAGCGATCCAACTAGAAGACTCTAGATTGGCGTGACGGTAAGCAACTTCAAGAGCTCCGGTTTCTCGAACATAGCTGAAGTGTAGAAACGAGTCTAACACCGGAAGTTCCGTGCAAGCGCTAAAGGTTTTTCCGTTCTTGAAGCTGTGAGATTCACATCTAGCATGAAGTCCTTGATCTGTTGCTGCCAAAAAGCTGGAATCAACACGAACATGCAACACAAAACGACTAAAGCGGCTCTTGAAAACATAGATATGATGATGATTATGGTTGTGGTTTTTTTTTGTTATCGGAGAACACGAATTTGGTTACGATTTTGGATGAAAAGATTATGATGTTTTGGTGATATACAAAGCTTTGAGTATTTCCGCAATATTTATAACGAGTTACATTCACGTCCTAGTCTCGTTAGGACTAGACTGTTCCTTATTGGATCTTGTTTTCTTTTTGTTTTACCTTAAGTTTCCATATCCCATAAGGATCTTCATTAATCCAAAAATAGATAAAAAAATCTTTTCACATCTTTGCTTTATCTAGTCAGTGCCGGTCCTGTTATATTTGTGGCCAAATACGAAATCCAAATTTGAGGCCTTTATATAAAAATATACCACAAAAGTTTTGCCAAAAAAAAAGTTTTCCCAACATAAAATCCAACATAAAACAGAGAATGAGAGAAACGATAGTTTATTTAAACTTCTTCTTGAAGATACTCCTTGTTGCTTTCCGTTCTGCAAAGTCATTCATCAACTTCTCATAATCAAGGTGTTTGATCATGTCTTTTTCAATC
Source organism: Camelina hispida (assembly GCA_023657505.1). Lineage (NCBI taxonomy): Eukaryota > Viridiplantae > Streptophyta > Magnoliopsida > Brassicales > Brassicaceae > Camelina > Camelina hispida. The sequence goes on along the minus strand of CP094633.1, from coordinate 18,276,657 downwards.
GATAACATAGCCAAACCATTCAACCTATCTTGTGACATTGTTGATCTTAAGTAAGACTTGATCAACTTTAGCTTTGAAAAGCTTCGCTCTGCCGAGGCCACTGAAACCGGGATTGTAAGCATAATTCTATACGCAATCCATGTATTTGGATAACAGTCTTTCAACCTTCTCAAAAATTCTAATACCTCAGCAGTCCTTTTGACATTTTCTGGTAGAACTTCTCGAAAGACCTTGATTTCAAAGAATAAATCAATCCCATCAATATCTGAACGTTCTCCATGCTTAAGAGAAGCTTCAAGATTAATACATGATTCCTTTAAGCTATCATCAGTTGCTGAATTGAGTTTTCTCAGATCAAACAAGAAACCAAACGTTTTCTCATACTCTTGAAATTGATCTAACCTTGTTTGAAGAGAAACTAGAGCTTGATCCATGATTTTGATGAAATACTCGATTCTAAACTTCTCCTCTTCGCTCAGAACCACACTTTCATCATCAACTTGTCTTGGCTCTTCATCAAAATGGGTTTTCTTTTTAATAGGGCGCTTCCTTTTAACATGAAAGATGGGTTCGATATCCATCTCAACAGCAATTTTTGTGGCTTCAACTTTTGCTGCTTCAAAACCTGTTTCTCTATACTTTTGAAAAAAAGAGACTAACCCTTTTAGTTGTGTAATCGCTGCATCAATATCTATGTCTTCACTTTGCAAAGTCTTGCTCACAGTATTCACGGCAGCCAAAATATCATACCATATAACAATACTAAACAAAAACTCAAATCCTCCAATTCCGTGAGTTTCACTTATCGCAAGACACTCAGCCTCACTCCGAGTTTTAGGATCTTCTGTGTTGTCAACCAAGAAAAACAGAGCATCACGGATTTCAGGAGCTTGAAAACGTATAGCTTTAACGCTCTCAAGATGACTTTCCCAACGAGTATCTGATAAGGGTTTAAGTGTAGGACCTCCTACCATTTTCTTGTATATATCCCACCTAGTAGTAGAAGGCGAGAACAATGTATATAAACGTTGGATGATCCCAAAAAAAGCAATCGCTTTAGTAGATGACTTAGCCATATCACAAAGTGCCAAATTCAGATTATGACAACCACATGGCGTATAAAATGCTCTTGGATTAACATCAAGCATTCTTTTTTGTACTCCTTTATGCTTCCCCTTCATATTTGAGCCATTGTCGTAGCCTTGTCCTCGGACATCATCAATGTCCAAGTTAAGATCAGCCAATGTATCACAAAGTAAATCAAACAACCCTTTTCCTGATTTATCACCAACCTCCAAAAAGTGAATGAAATATTCTGATACCTGAGCTGAATCCATAGAAACATCCACACATCGAATGATAAGAGACATTTGCTCTTTGTGACTAATATCGGGAGTACAATCCAGAATAACTGAAAAATATTTTGCCTCTTGAATCTTCTTAATGATCATAAGCTTCATCTCTGATCCCAACATTGCTATCAATTCATTCTGAATTTTGTGACTCAGATAATGGTATTGAGTTTTCTTCTCTTTGATACGTCTGATGTGCTCCCTGATCACTGGATCAAAAACTCCAAACATTTCAATAAAGCTAAGAAAATTCCCATTGTTACTCTCACCAATCTTATCATTGCTTCCACGGAAAGCTATATTGCATTTAGCCAAAGTCTTCACTAGTGCAAATAATCTCAATAAAACTTCTCGCCAATGATTTTTCTCTTTCTTGATTTCTTCTTGGACAGACTTATCAATTGTTATATCCTTTTTCAATCTCAACTCCAATTCCGTCCATTGGCTCATGCACACAAGGTGACCATGACTACGTTCATGTTGACCAAGCCTTCCTGCAACATTGTTCCAATCCATGAATCCTGTTCTTGCCAATTGAGAAGTATCCTTTTCCCCTGCGAACAGCTTGCAACAGAAACAGTAGATTTTCTCTGACTTTTTTGAATAGATTAGCCAACGTCTATCTTGTTTATCACCGTTCTTCATTGGCCTTTTGTAGAGTTTATGAGAAAAATGTCTACCATTGACATTTTTGGGAAACTTATAATCCTCATACGGTCGTGCTAGAGGACCTTTTCCAACCAAAAAATCTCTCAACATTTGATCAATTTTTCCCCAATTTGCAGGATCCAAAGAATCCTCGTTGAAAGGCACACTATCTCCATGATTACCAACAACATCCTCATCATCTTTCTCAACTCTATTATTATTTGCTTCTTGCTCTTCACTATGGATTCTAACCTCATTAAGTTCTCCTTGCTTAGAAGTTTCACAATGTTCATCATCTACTCTAACAACCTTATCAATTCCAACATCCTCAGTTGTTATGTCACTGTGAGATTTTGGTTTTTTCAAATACCTGAACATAGAATTGGCTAGAGATTTTGTTAATTCTTCTTCTCTTTTCTTCTTTCTTTTCTTTGCAGCTCCATCCTCAAATCTCGATTTCATCTCTCTGAAGTTGAAAATATATTAAACTATGAGTCTGTGAATCTGTGATAATAAGAATCTTACACAACGATTGCAAAGAAACAAAAAAAAAAGTTACGAAACGTAACTGTAAATGAGTAAGAGCTCTGAAATCAAACAACAATTTTGGAAGTTTCTGATATTAAATCAATCGTTATCATTCAGTCTTTTACGGTCAGATCAAAATCAATTAATCGGTAGAGAAAACCAATACCAAATCACAAAGCTTGTTCTCTACTCCAAACGCTCTCTAGTTTTCTCTCGAAGATTCAAGATTGTACTTCAGTACTTGTAAACATATATTGGTTTCAGCTGTTGGTAAGATCTCTAACAGGCCTTCTTAAGCTTTACAAAAAAAAAATTGGGCTTTTATTTTGAGGCCACATACAAATGTATCATAAGCGATACGTCAATGCCGAACCGTATCTAGTACATCTTTGTAAATTGTCACAAGCCAGATATTCCTTTCTTTTTATCTTATATAAGTTTTTTTCAGTAGCAATTTTAAAAAAGAAATTAATAAAAAATCTAATCAATTACATTATTTGGATTGCTATTTGTATTTATTTTTTGGCGTCATTTTTTTTCTTTCAAAAACATTAGATTAATATTTTTTAGATAAATACATTGATATTTTTTAAGCTATTAAAAAATTCTATAAGATAATCTTATAGGTTTTAAAATAGATAAAAACTATAATCTCTTTAAATAAAGTTTACCCATTCAATTAATAAATGAAAATATTTATAGTTTTCAAAATTCAAGTTTATTTCAAGTGTAGAGGACATGTTAACACATATACATAGAGTACTCAGTACTGTATATTTTGGTCCGAACTACAACTAACCGATTGTTGATTATGTATAGGTATTATTTTTCTTTTTTTATGGAAAAATCCAAAAAAAAAACTTCAAAGCGACACCAGCTCTCACTTTAAACTTTGAAGGTTTTGCACTTTCACTTTTATACCTCAAAATAATAATATTATTAACATAATACTCCAAACTGACTTACATGTACATGGGATCACAATGTTTAACATAATTTTTAACTTTGTTAACAAAACCGTTAACAACAGTTGACGTCGTTCGATTTTTTATAAATACACAGTAATTATCCATAAATTTTCTTTTTGACTCAATATCAACTTTTCATTATTCAAAGCAATACAACCAAATCAAAGGTACATGACATTCACTTTCATAGACTTGGACCAAATGCATTGGGTTGATTTAGTATCACCCTGAATCACTAGGCGGATGCAAGACTATCTAACCGAGAAACATTGCATTTTTTAACCACAACAAAATAGATAATACAATACAACTCGGTGTGAAATCATCTCTTAAACCACCTAAATTGACCCTATGACACGAAAACAACTACTAACTCAGAGAAGACCAAACATATACTGAAGAACAAATCAATTCCAAACTATTAGAACCTCATGATCGGCATGTAGAACTTGTCCCAATAGCATCCAACTTTCATTGTTTCAGTCCTAAACCTAAAATGGACAATACATCTTTTCTGAACTCATGGTGCAAATCCGGATTGGCCACATCGCTTCCACCTTGATGTCTTGCTTCTTAGCTGGACTGAGACCAAACAACACCACTCCTTACCGTGAAGCACCACCGTGGCTGGAATGAGAGAGGTAAGATTTGAAGAATAAGAAACCCAAACCCGACCACTGAAGCTCATCAAAGAGTAGCTCCAAACCCTCACTGTTCACCGAAGCCAACAAACCCTCCGGAGACAAAATGAAACACGAAATCGCCAATAAAACATAAAAGAAAGATTAATCTAAATATTTTAAGGGGAAAAAAAGAAGAAAAACATAAAAGCACATTCATGATGAAAAAATCTCAAAACTTGTTCAAAAGACATATTTGGTCATAAAACCTTAAATTGACAAGGCAAAAACCATAAAAAAATTCATCCCAAAACCAGAAATTGAAAGATATAAACATTCAAAGAGGAGGTTGACGGTCATTGTTAGACATATCATACACCTTGTTTCCAAACACTTCAAATGGCCAACCAGTGAATGGACTCCAAAATGTCAGATACACGTTGCCACATGAAAGTCAAAATCAAATCATTTTAATTTGTTTGTGTTTACTTGGAATAGTACTGTCGCAATGGAAAAGTATTTTAACCTTTTCTCCTCCCCGGTCAACTTCTAACTTTATACGCTTTCGGGGATGACTACAAACAAGCAATTTATATGTTTTCGTGTATGTTGAATTAGTTTAAAAATTTGTAATTTTCAGATCAATGTTACGATCAATCAATAATTATAAAAAAAAAAAAATCATTAGTTTGTTTGGTCATAGTCAAACAGTTTAAGAGAAAACGTAAGGACTTGTCCTCTCTATCTCAGTTTAAAATTGATCCCAAATTGAATAGTTTTGTTATAACCGACCGGTCAACTTTAACGACTCTGCTTTATAGTAGTAGTAATTAGTTAATAATACACACACTAAGAATGGTGGAAATTATTATATTGACATGGGTCTATTTTCATAATGCATGCGTTCGTTGAATCTTCTTCTATATTGTATTGTGACGAGTCTATATCATTTTGGCATTCTTAATCGATAGGTTTATTTGGTGATGACTTTAGTTATTTTTTTTCTCAAAGATCTCTCATTCGTTTGGTTTGGCGGTCAAACTAGTAGTTTCTCACATTTCTTTATCAATTTGATACTTAAGTGTTAGTTATTTTGTCCAATAGTTAAATATTTTGCATGGATCAATCACCAATGGTGTCTTATAATAGTATCCCAATCAAACCTTTTTTTTGTTACGCAGTTTGACTAATGATGATAACAATTATAGTGGTCATTAAAAAAAAAAAGAAAAGGTCACCACTTATAGTATTTTTTTTTCCAGTACACATTTTACTACGTCCGATTAAAATTTATTTGTCTATTATAGATTAATGTTGACAAAAAATAGATAAAACATTTATTGCAAAATGAATATCACGTTTGCTTACAATGGCACACCAAACAGAGAAAGAACACACCAACTACATTCGTATCCAAATAATCTCATTGACCGTACCATTTTTAAATGCCACAACAATTCAAAGCTACATACTGTAATAGTCTCAAAAAAAATATTATTTTCTGAAAACTGAATACTATTATTCAAAATTATTCTGTTGTGATAAGATTATTCAAAATCATTAGTACCAATATTTTCATTAATTTTATTTTTCAAGTAATATATCGTAATTGACTTAATTAGCAACTTTTTAATGTTCACTTTGGTTGTTTATAGAATCTAATTTTTCTTTTAAAATAAAACTAACTCTTTTTATGTTCTTGTTCTCTTTATGATCAAAGAGAAGAAACGGTAAAAAAAAAGAATGATGAAGATATGAAACCGCGTGAGGAAGAAGATGACTTTAGTCAACAAAATATCAAATAATATTTTTATTTTTATCAGTAATCTGACTTCACCAGATCTCTACTCTGTTCTTTTTGCTCTTCTTCTTCTTCTTCTTCCTCTTCCCCTCTCTCTCTCTAAGCTTCAAAATCCAAAACCTTACAATCTGAACAAATTAAATCTCTCCTTACAAAAAAAAAACAACTTCTGCTTCTGTTACTTTTTTTTCCGGCGACTATTCCTCTTTTTTTTTTTTGGTTGTTCTCAAGACATATCTTCTGATGTTGTCCAAACATAGCTTCATTCTTTCTCTTATTTTCTTCTTCGTCACAGCATTTTCCGGCGACTCAAGAGGACTCGCTGGAAACAATGAGAAAAAGAACATCTCCGGCTTTTCTGGAATTGACTTTCCAAATTCGATGCGTTTCGGCTCTGTTTCTTCTTCAACAAGCAACGACTGCGGCTTCTCTTCCCCTGAGAACAAACCCACCAAGGAACGGACCGGAGATAACAAGACGGTGAAGTTTCACTTAAAGCGCCGGGAGACGACTCCTAAGCACGAAACAGAGAAGACAACAACAACTTCTGTTCTTGAGCTCAATTTCCGAGATCTCACAAGAATCCAGACGCTTCACAAAAGGGTCTTGGAGAAGAAGAACCAAAACGCTGCGAAGAAGCAGAAGAAGAAGAATAAACAAGTCGTTACCTCTCCGGTGGTTTCTTCTCCGGTGGATGAGCATCAATCTGGTCAGTTGGTGGCTACACTTGAGTCCGGTATGACTCTTGGTTCCGGCGAGTACTTCATGGACGTGTTGGTTGGCTCGCCACCAAAACACTTCTCCTTGATTCTTGACACAGGGAGTGACCTAAACTGGATTCAGTGCTTGCCTTGCTACGACTGTTTCCAGCAAAACGGTGCGTTTTATGACCCTAAAGCCTCTGCTTCTTACAAGAACATAACTTGCAATGACCCAAGATGCAACCTAGTCTCATCACCTGATGAGACTCCAAAGCCCTGCAAATCAGATAACCAATCATGCCCTTACTACTACTGGTATGGGGATAGCTCAAACACCACTGGGGACTTTGCACTCGAGACTTTCACTGTTAATCTTACGACAAGTGGAGGGAGCTCCGAGTTGTATAATGTCGAAAACATGATGTTCGGTTGTGGTCATTGGAACCGAGGTCTCTTCCATGGTGCTGCAGGCTTGCTTGGATTAGGAAGAGGCCCGCTTTCGTTTTCTTCGCAGCTTCAGTCTCTTTATGGTCACTCCTTCTCTTATTGCCTAGTCGATAGAAACAGCGATACAAACGTTAGTAGCAAGTTAATCTTTGGGGAAGACAAGGATTTGTTGAGCCACCCGAATCTAAACTTCACTTCTTTTGTCGCCGGGAAAGAAAACCTCGTCGACACATTTTACTACGTACATATCAAATCCATTCTAGTCGGGGGAGAAGTTCTAAACATACCTGAAGAGACATGGAACATCTCATCAGATGGAGGTGGAGGAACGATCATAGATTCGGGTACAACCTTAAGTTACTTTGCAGAACCTGCGTATGAACTCATCAAGAACAAGATTGCAGAGAAAGCAAAGGGGAAGTACCCTGTGTATAGAGATTTTAAAATCCTAGATCCTTGCTTCAACATGTCTGGCATCGAAAACGTTCAGCTGCCAGAGCTTGGGATTGCTTTTGCAGATGGCGCGGTTTGGAATTTCCCGACTGAGAATTCTTTCATATGGTTGACTGAAGATTTGGTTTGCTTAGCAATTCTTGGAACTCCTAAATCAGCCTTTTCAATCATTGGAAACTACCAGCAGCAGAACTTTCACATACTCTATGATACAAAGAGGTCGAGGCTCGGGTATGCACCTACAAAGTGTGCTGATATATGATTATACAAAATTTTTAGCCCATAAAAGCAACTGTACACAACAATAAGAACAGATCATTATTCTTTTTTCCTTTTTAGATTTATTCATTCTTTAGGAATATTTACTTTATAAACATGTATCGCTGTAGAGCATAGATCATACTAAACTAATGTACTTTATTCTACTTTTGTTTCTGAATTACAGAGTGAGTTAATTTTACTTTTGCTATATGTATTTGCACGAACTATATAATCCTAAGATCAATAGCAAGAGTTGGGACAGAGTCGATAGTAATCCCTAAATGGGAACATTCAATAGAGGTATTGGAAAATAAAGAAGCTTCAGGATATTGCAGAACACAAACCATTACAACAAGGAATCGGATTGTGTACCTGAAAGGTCGGAGAAGAGAGTTGCAGAGAGAGGGAGGTGTCTTTCTTTTTAACATTGAGGCGAAGAAGGGTTTGAAATTGGGTGAAGACGGAAGAAGCCAACACGAGAAGAAAAAACTCAATGCCATTGATTTTCACAGTACAAGAAGAAGAATCAAATCAAGCTTAACATGATTCTCATTTTTTTTTACTTCAGTCACTTGAAAACCTTTTTATTTCTTTTTTTCTTTTGGTTGTGAAATTAGAACTCTAGCTTAAATCCGCAAAATAAGTAATCCGTTTTAGTCTCAGTCACAATAATTAATAAATAAATTTTAATTAAAGAGATATTATATTTTTTTCTGTCAAGTTTAAAGTCTATGATAATGTATGTCGTTATCTGCATAATTAACCAATTAAGTTAAATAAAAAATACAACTAATTAATTTTTTGTTTTTAAGTTTTTAATCACAAATAAAATTGCACAAACCCTTCAACGAGGAGGGCTCCATGTAGCTTTTAAATTTAAAAGTTTCCACTGAGTATAATGGGTTTTTGAAAAGGGAAACTATAGATTTTAGTTATACAAATTTATTTACAGAAAATTAAATTGAACGAATTTTTTTTTTAGTAAAAGATTTAAGATAAACGATGATATTATATTAAAATTTTAATATTGAACGTATACACTTTTTATACAAATTGACACTTGTAGTAATTAAATTATTTAAACGACAAAAAAATAAATTACTTTATTTTCGGGGAGTAAATTAGCTAGTATCTAAAGTGTGCCGTACCACTTGTAGCAATCAAATTTAATACTTTTTATTTGTGCTGTCCAGAAAATATGTTATATATTATTATTTATTTATTTTTATATACTATTAAAAATTTATAAATTAACTTTATATTTATTTATTTATTTTTTTTCTTAGACCCCAGACCCAACCCATCTTCTACAACCATCTGTCTCGGTGGGTGTTCTTTGATCCTCTCTCTCTCTCCCACAAACCTAAAATCTCGGGCATTCGATCTCAGGCGGGGGTTGGGATCTAGAGAGAAGAGAGGATTCATTCGATTCGTGATGACGATCGTAGCTACGCTTTTCGAATCAACAAAGCATAATAATAAATGCTATGCTCCAAGCTTCATCGCTGTTAATCTCTGTCTCGCTTTCATCGATGCCGCACTTGCTTTCATCGCATTCCTTCAGGTTTCTGATTTCTTAGGTTTCTTTTTCTCTTGTTTTCTTGGAACAGAAACAAAAAAGAAACGATTTTTTTATTTTATTTCTCAATGCTTGATTGTGTCAGAAACCGTTTAGGTCTGTTCAGACATTGTGCTGTGATTCGATTAGATTTGAGACTATCATTGGTTGATTTTAGTCTTATAGAGCTGTGTGTGTTGTTGATGTGGTTGACCATTGAGTTACAGGTCAACTCTATGTATAACTTACAGAGCTCAAGTGTGTTTGTGTACAATGAGAGATTTGATTCAAGGAATCTGAATCCGTTATGATTTTAGTATCAGAAAGTAGAATCTTTTCTTTTCAAAAGTTAATGAGTGTAGATTAAGATCTTTGGTGGCTCTCTTGTGTAGTTTTAGACTTAAAAAAAAAGAAGGAAAAAAGTCTTATTCTCTTCTTGTGTTTTTGTTGGGTTGGGCTTATAAGATTTTATCTTGTCTGCCTCCTGCTTTCAGTTATCTCGATTTCACAGGCGGAATAAACAAGTTGGATGGACACGGCAAAAAGTAATTCTTCTTCTCAGCTTTCTGTTTCTTATCAATCCCAAGTTTAGGTTCTCTGTTAGTTTTTTACTTTTAATTTAATTTTCATGGTGTGTATCTGACATATCCATCAATGCAGGTGCTTCATCTTATGATTGGCTCTTCAAACACAGGTATAAATCCTCGAGGCATTCGTTATTTAGGACCAGAGAGATAGTTAGGGAAAGTTGTAGCTCATGTCGCTACTCTTATCCATTGACAGGTTCTGTCATTTATTTCGTGGCTGCGATTGTAGCGACTTGCACAAGGTGGCATCATTGGTCCAACGCATTAGGTTTTCTACTTATGGGTAAAACTTCCATTTCCCTAGTTAAGGTTTCTTTATGTTTCTTTATTAGTTACTTGTATAGGTTAGTCCCTGATGAATTGAATTGTACTTTGCAGCCTTTCCCAAAATTCTGTTTCTGGCGACTTTTCTTCTGCTTCTCTCTTTCTGGTATGTATGTTCGCTCAATACTTTGATTCTATCGTGTATTATTTTATCTGAATAATAATGATCTGAGATAAGACAATGATGCTTCTTAATGTTTATAGGGTAGATGTTTGCCATCAGGGAAATGGAGAGGAGGATGATGATGATGATGAAGAAAATACCATCCAGCAAGTATTACTTGAAAAAAGCAAGAGCAAGCCAGGTTCTTCGAATGCAAGTGATCGTAGAAAGTGTTGCTCTTTTCATGGAATTCATGTTGGCACCCGGCAGAAGTTTGTTGTTGCGGTAAAGGATACTTCCGGTTTTATGCATTAACACCACTAGACATTTCATTTCTGTGGTATTTACAAAAATGTTTTATCTTTTTTGCTAGGCGGTTGTTCTTGTTTTCATCTTAATGATATCATTTGCAATCCTTATCTGGATTGCTTCCGGAAAGAACCCTATCAATGCTTCAGTATTGGCTCAGGTTTGTGGTACATCTCTTTCGCCATATCATAAAAGTTCTTGTGCTCAAGAAATAGAGGAGACTCTGGCTATTAATTTTTCTGGTTTTCTGACAAATTCACTTCTGGTGTAGGTGTATGTTGATATTTTTGCTGCAATAATCATAATTACGGGAGGAGGAATATGCTTTTATGGTAAGTAATTGCATCAGTTCTACTTTTCTTGTAGCATTTCCCGAAGATGCTTTTGTCATTGGTTAACATGCTTATTGCGATGATCTTTTATTCAATTGATTTTTCTATAATGAGACAATTAAACTTGATCAAGCAGCCTTAATACAACATCTTTTATGCACTTTTTAGGCCTGCGTCTGCTCTTTAATCTAAGGAAGGTGCGGTCTGAACAGGTTTCATCGGAGATGCGAAAGGTAACTAATAATGATTCTTATTGGCTCATGAAGTTTTTTTTTTTCCTTGCACATTTTAGACGAATCCTTATACTGAAAGTGCATTTTAACCATTTTTTAGGTATCGGGTTTAGCAGGCGTGTCAGTTGTTTGCTTCACCGTTAGCTCTTTAATCGCTCTACTCACACACATTCCGGTAAAACATGATTTCCCAAAGTATATCTGTAAACCGAAACCTAACCTTTCTCGATATGCTTAACCAAAATATAATGTACTGATCTCAGCTCTTCTATCATTGGAACCCAAGCAAATTACACGGCATCAAAGCATTGGTTCTTCTGATCATATACTATTTCATAGGTGAAAGATTGTTCTTTCACTTGTGGTGCTAAAGACCTCAAATGTAGTATATATTTACTGATAAGAACACTTTTTGACAGGCTCCACAGTACCATTGGCTTTTGTTCTATGGGTATTGCGGGAGTTACCTCCTCAAAACATGGTGAGTAGACAAGAAGAACCCAGAAGAATAACTTATGTTAACTATGAAACTGCAAGGCAGCCTCCCCAGCAATGGGCCTCCACAACAGTGTCGAAAAATCAGGTACACAATTCTCTTGTTGATCATCCACATTAGGAACTCATTAGCATCAGTTATTAGGAAGTCATTAGTTACCATCATTTAGATAGTGACTTTGAGGTTGTTTCAGACTATCTTTTTTATTGAGCATAGATTGTTTAAGGAGGTCACTTAACATGTTTTATGGTTTAGGTTTCTAAGGCAAGTCCTATATGAAGCAGAGAAATCATTTATATTATTAAGTGTCGGCCAGAAGCGAAAAAATACGCCAATTCTCTTCTCTAGTCACCGGGGAAAAAGCTGCGGAGTGGTTCTTAGTCACCGGAATGTGGTGGTGTGTTGTGCTGAAGTGAATGAAAGTGGGAAACAAGCTCGTGTTCGTCTTCTCTCTGTGTCGCCTTGGAAGGATTAAAAAAAACAAAGTGTTCATAAGATAGAAAAGGAGGTTTGAAAGCTATGTAAATATAAACACTTTTTTTTTATTGCAGTTTTCTAGTTCTAGGTGCATCAATGTGTTGAGAGAGTTCTTATCATCAGACTTGTGGAGATAAAATTAAAATGTGTTCTCTCTCACTTGTCAGGAAGATATATATTTTGTCTTCCTTACTAAACCGCGTCGTTTAACTGCTTTCTTATAGTTTAATAACTCGAGTTCTTTACAAAACGGCGTCGAGTCGCATCGTTCTGACTTCTGAATAGACGCGTATTGAGAAGTAGAGCAGTATACGGTGTCGTATGACTTCCTATTTCGAAAATTAATAGCGCGATTTGCTCTTGGTCAACGCAGCGTCATGTGTTTTGACAATTTTTATTTGGGATCACGAAACGGCGCCGTATTAGTGATGTTATTGTGAAATTGATGGATCTGGGTAAAAGAGCCGTTTGTGAACTTTTTGGATATTTGTGTGTTGTGTTGGTCTCCTGTTTTCGTCTTCCACTGTCACCTTCCTCGCTAAGCAAAAGAATAAGAGAGAGCTTCGTACTATGCCCAGAAAGAGAAAGAGAGAGAAAAAAAGCAAAAAGCGAGAGAAAGAAAAAAGAAAGATCAAAAAGATGAAAAAAGCTTAGACGGAGGAAGGAGAAAAGCAAGATTAATATAAATATAGAATAAACCAATCTCTCGAAGGAAACCCTTTTTTTGCCTTCTTTAAACAACCCAATCTCTTTTCTTTTTCTTCTTTCCTAGAAAGTGTATATAAAAGGATATCAAATATGATAATCAATTACTTTGATTTCAGTGACAACTTTGATTTGACGAAGACGAAGACGAAGCATCAATTATTATTGGGGTTTTTTGTGGAGGAGGAGGACACGCGTCGGTGATAATTGTTGTAGTTTCGATTCACGGCGGAGGCTATGGAAGCTAGTTCTAGTGGAACAGCGGAGTTGCCGCGTTCTCTTTCACGGAGAGCTCCGTCTCGTGCCACTACTATGATGATTGATAGACCCAATGAAGATGCTAGTGCTATGGATAGCGAGCTTGTTCCTTCCTCTCTTGCTTCTATTGCTCCAATTCTTCGTGTTGCTAATGAAATCGAAAAGGATAATCCTCGAGTTGCTTATCTCTGTAAGTCTTTTTTTTTCTTATTATCTCTGTGAGAATTATGTCTTTGTTTGCTTTTGTCATCAGTTTCTATTTTAAAGATATTGTATAGATACAGAGTACAAAAAGTTTGATGCTTTGGCTTTTTTTGTTTTTTTAACTGCACCAGGCCGGTTTCATGCTTTTGAGAAGGCTCATAGGATGGATGCTACATCTAGTGGACGAGGTGTTCGTCAGTTCAAGACCTATCTGTTACATAGACTGGAGAAGGTTTACTTGCTTGGTGAATCTAATTGGTAACAAGATTTCCCCTTGAGGTGTTCCCTTGTGCTGATGTGTTCTATTTGTTGTGTGTTTTAGGAAGAAGAGGAAACCAAGCCTCAGCTGGCCAAGAACGATCCTAGAGAAATTCAGGCTTATTACCAGAACTTTTATGAGAAATATATCAAAGAAGGAGAAACATCTAGAAAACCGTGAGGCCTCTTTCCTACATCCTTCTGGCAATTATTGACAATAAGCGGTACTCTTATGTTTCGAACTTTTTTTTTTTTGGCTTGAAGGGAGGAGATGGCTAGGCTTTACCAAATTGCCTCGGTGTTGTATGATGTACTGAAGACTGTTGTACCTTCTCCTAAAGTGGATTACGAGGTTCGATTTATATGAGTGTTTCAATTCCTGTAATAGTAGTTTGATTTGAAACTCTCTGTGAAGCCTTTTTTTTATAAGCTTGTTTCTTTCTTCTGTTATTACAGACCCGTAGATATGCTGAAGAAGTTGAAAGGAAAAGGGATAGATATGAGCACTACAATATTCTTCCTTTATATGCTGTAGGAACTAAACCTGCAATTGTGGAACTTCCTGAGGTGCGTTTGATTACAGGATTTCTAAATTCATATGCTAGAGAAATATTTACACTTGCTATTTTTCGTGTCTATGTTATGTGCTGTGTGGCAAAATAGGTCAAGGCTGCATTCAGTGCTGTTCGTAATGTGCGCAATCTTCCTCGTCGAAGAGTTCACTTGCCATCTAATGCTCCCAGTGAAATGCGCAAGGCTAGAACCAAACTTAATGACATACTTGAATGGCTTGCTTCTGAGTTCGGGTTTCAGGTAACATGCTACACTGTAGACTGGTATCTAGAGCTTTACAGTGTCTGTCAAAATTATATACAAAAGATAATCATGTCAACTTTGAGTAATCACATGAATCAAGTCTGACGTTGAGTGTCGCATGGTTAAGTTTCCTTCAGCAAATCTTCATATGGTTAGGCAATATTTACGTAGTTTTTTTTTTGCAATTCTTTTCTGCACCTACTTTCTTATGCAAAGCATTGCATATTCATTGTTGTTTTACTTCATTTGGTGATTGAAGAGAGGAAACGTGGCAAATCAGAGGGAGCACATAATACTGCTTCTTGCTAATGCTGATATTCGAAAGAGAAATGAGGAAGAATATGATGAGGTGACCATTTTTGCAAGAAAACTCTTGATACTTCTCCTACACATCTTCCTGTTACCCCCTTATCGTTAGTAATGCTGTAAGTTTCTTGCAGTTGAAACCTAGCACAGTCACTGAGTTGATGGACAAAACTTTTAAAAGTTATTGCTCATGGTGTAAATATTTGCACTGGAAGTCTAATCTCAGGTATGTTATATTTTGATCGAGATTATGTGATAAGTTCCAATAATTTTATTTTTGCGTTACGTTCTTGTCTTTGGGGTCACATATCTGATTTTTGGATGCTTCATCTTGATTCTGAAAAGGTTTCCAGACGTTTGTGATGAACAGCAGCTGCAGCTTATCTATATTTCCCTGTACCTTTTAATATGGGGTGAAGCCTCAAATGTTAGATTTATGCCCGAATGTATCTGCTATATTTTCCATAATGTAAGTTCTCTCAGTTGTAGAATTAGATGTGCATACTTTCCATAACTTTCTTCAGGTTCTGAATAGTATGAAATGCTTTTCTTGTCTGTGTTATTTTGTTATTCTTAAGATGGCAAATGACGTCTATGGAATTCTGTTTAGCAATGTTGAAGCTGTAAGTGGTGAGACATATGAAACAGAAGAAGTTATTGATGAAGAATCGTTTTTGAGAAATGTTATAACTCCAATCTATCAGGTCATACGCAAGGTAAGTCATTAATGTTGTATATTCTTATCAGGAACTGTACAGCGTACACTGTATATTGACTGAAAATGATTTTACTTACCTTGAAGGAAGCCAGAAGGAACAAGGGGGTACAGCAAGCCATTCACAATGGAGAAATTATGATGATTTGAATGAATACTTTTGGTGGCTTTCTTCACTAAATTATTTACACATGCCTACTTGATCTAGTTTCTGACTGCCGCCCTCTTTATTTATTTAAAGGTCTAGGAAATGCTTCAAGATAGGATGGCCTCTTGACCCTAAAGCAGACTTTTTCCTAAACTCTGACGAGATAACCCCACAAAACGAGGTATATTTCATTTGCTTCTGTAGCTGTAATCTTGGTTAAATTTAGTAAGGTACGAGACTTTGTAGTTGTTGAAGTTATGTGCGTTTAGTTTTAAAAAGCAGTCTCATGTTTTCACAGTCCTTCAAGGTGTTCCTTAAGTTGTAGTTCATATCAAGTTAGCGGAAAACAATCCCAAAGTATGATAGATTGAACAGTTTGATCTCTCTGTAAGCCGTCCTGTTCAGAAACATGATCGTGTAGGTCTAAGTATTGCAGAGGCTGAATCAAGTCACTTACGGGAAAAGCAAGCCTAAGACCAACTTTGTTGAAGTCCGCACATTCTGGCACCTCTTCAGAGACTTTGATCGAATGTGGATATTTCTTGTCATGGCTTTTCAGGTAAATTTAGTGTTTTGAAAGGATTGTGTTAGTTCTGAAAATTAAATAAGTTATATAATCGGACTTATCCTTATCATTTGTAGGCTATGGTAATAGTTGGATGGCATGGTTCTGGGTCCCTAGGCGATATCTTTGACAAAGATGTATTCAAAACGGTGTTAACTATTTTTATTACTTCGGCGTATCTGACTCTTTTACAAGGTTGTGATTCCTTTGTAATTTCTTGTTTATTAGTTGACAAGTTTTTCTTATTCAATATCTAATTGTAATGGTGTTCCTTTTCCTCCTTTTCCCTCATGATTCCTTATATAGCTGCACTGGATATTATCCTTAATTTCAATGCCTGGAAGAATTTCAAGTTCTCCCAGATATTGCGGTACCTGCTGAAGTTCGCGGTAGCAGCTATGTGGGCAGTGCTACTTCCAATTGCTTACTCGAAGTCTGTCCAACGGCCAACTGGACTTGTAAAGTTCTTCAGCACTTGGACTGGG
The DNA here is from genome assembly GCA_023657505.1 of Camelina hispida. Classification (NCBI taxonomy): domain Eukaryota; kingdom Viridiplantae; phylum Streptophyta; class Magnoliopsida; order Brassicales; family Brassicaceae; genus Camelina; species Camelina hispida. The sequence continues at coordinate 18,259,999 of CP094633.1, read as the reverse complement.
GACTGGAAGGATCAGTCTTTTTATACGTATGCTGTTTCATTTTATGTAATACCAAACATACTAGCAGCTGTGTTTTTCATCGTTCCACCATTTCGGAGAGTCATGGAGTGTTCAGACATGCGAATTATCAAGGTTATAATGTGGTGGGCGCAGGCAAGTATTAAAATTTACTTGTCGTTCTTAAGTATACTGGTATTCACTTTTTTTTCTCTTTTTCTTTTTGTGATCTTTGTTTTTTGTGCTTTTCCATCTTGTAGCCAAAACTATATGTTGGAAGAGGTATGCATGAGGACATGTTCTCTCTCTTCAAGTAAGTGATTACCACAGTTTCCACCATCGTCTAACTTCGTGAATATTTCTTCTGAACTCTTATATACTAGTCTGTTCTCATACTGCCCAACTTAAAATGGTCAGGTATACCTCCTTCTGGATTATGCTACTGATCAGCAAGCTTGCTTTCAACTATTATGTGGAGGTCTGGTTTTTTGCCTTTATCTTACTTTTTTTAACTCACGTAGAGTTACTCCAATGTAGGCTATCCAGATACATAGTCTCTTCTGAAATGGAGTCTTCCTACTGTGGTTTTATTTTATCTTGCAAACAGATACTACCCCTTATTACGCCAACAAAGATGATCATGAATTTTCACATTAAAAAGTACCAGTGGCATGAATTTTTCCCCCACGGTAAATTTTCAAGTTACCATCCTTTTTTTTGTTTGTAATCACATTTGGTTACACTTGCCTTTTCTAATTTATTATTTTATATAGCAAATAACAATATTGGAGTGGTCATTGCTATATGGGCTCCAATTGTACTGGTAAGTGAGAAATCAAAGAGCTCCCAAGAAGAAAACAGATTTTGTTATATATGGCCTACATATTTGCGTGTGTTATATTTTGAATAGGTTTACCTGATGGATACTCAAATATGGTATGCCATTTTTTCTACTCTGTTTGGAGGCATACATGGGGCCTTCAGTCATTTGGGAGAAGTAAGTAATTTTATACCTCAAAAATACCAAAAGAATAAACACTGTTGTTTACTGTGAAACCTAGTAGATGGGATTACCCTTCACGGAACTTCAAATGTAACTTTTTCTGGATTTAGTGATGGTTACTTCTTGACGTACGTTTGGGTTTTCATAGATACGGACTCTTGGGATGTTGCGGTCTAGGTTTGAGTCAATACCAAACGCCTTCAGTCAAACCCTCATGCCATCAGAAGATGGAAATTATGCGGTACTGTGTTTTTTATAGTTCAGTGCACTCACATATCTCAGATTTATAAATAAGTATTTTGATAATTGTAGACGAATGGATCACACTTTTCACTTCCCCTGTTTTGTCATTGATTGATTCTCACTGTGGAATATATGATGACTTTGTGAACCAGAACAACATCAAAAATTTCTCCCAGGTGTGGAACGAGTTCATTTACTCTATGAGAAGCGAGGATAAGATCAGTGACAGGTAGCAGGACTCTCTTATTTAAAAAACACTCTTGTCATTGTTGTCCTGTTGTTCATTTTAGCAAAGCATATATGTCTTGTGACGTTTTATCTGTGATGTAACTCAGAGATAGGGATTTGCTGCTTGTACCATCTTCTTCGGGTGATGTGTCTGTAATCCAGTGGCCACCTTTCTTGCTTGCCAGTAAGGTAAGAAATTGTTGGTGTTTTTGGAGGACTTCTTTCCATTCTAGAAGCAAATGATTCATTGGTCAAAATGCGTAATTTCCATTAAGGTCTAAAAAGTCCTATCACTGGATTATCTCATTCTACTGAACCAGGCTGAATGCGCATATGTGATTGTTTTAATCAGCACGGTTCATATTTTCCAAACTCCCTTCCAGCCATATATGCCAGTTCTTAGAAATATGAACTCACCAAATTCGTTGACAGTAGCTTAATGTTCTTCAACAATGTAGATTCCTATCGCTGTGAAAATGGCAAAAGATTTCAAGGGAAAAGAGGATGCTGAACTGTTTAGAAAGATTAAAAGCGATAGCTACATGAATTTTGCTGTTATTGAGAGTTATGAGACACTGAAGAAAATAATTTACGCTCTACTGGAAGATGAAGCAGATAGAAGGTATACCAGCTTCATGCTATTTTTTCCAATGGTGAAATTTACCTATCATATTCTGCATTTTGAGCCCTGTCTCATAAATCATTTATTTTTTTCTCTTTGAATTAGGGTCATGAATCAGGTTTTCTTAGAAGTGGACATGAGCATACAGCAACAGAGATTCATATATGAATTCCGGATGAGTGGATTGCCGCTCCTTAGTGATAAGCTGGAGAAGTTTCTAAGTATATTGGTAATATCAAAATATGTAGTCCACTCATTAAGTACATAAGGCCTTATACAGGAACTAATGTTTAAAACCTTTTTTTGTGTGCTTACGTTCTTAATGTAAACAGTTAAGTGACTATGAAGACCAGGGTACATACAAGTCTCAGTTAATTAATGTCTTCCAGGATGTTATCGAAATAATCACTCAAGATCTCTTGGTTAATGGGCATGAGTAAGCATAGCAAATCCCTTCAGCAGATAGGAGATATGCATTCTATATTTCTATTCCTAAAAAACATATATCATCAGAAGTAGTGTCTGACTGTCTCTCATGTATTCTTGTTGTAGAATTCTTGAAAGGGCTCGTGTTCAGTCTCCTGACATCAAAAATGAAAAAAAGGAACAGAGGTTTGAGAAAATTAACATTCACCTCGTACGGGATAGATGCTGGCGGGAAAAGGTAATTCTTCATGCGAAGAATTTTGTGTTTAATTCATCTTGGTTGATGTCTGACTATTCTTTGTAGATTATTCGGCTTCATTTGCTCTTGTCGGTCAAAGAATCTGCAATAAATGTTCCTCAAAACTTGGACGCCCGCCGCCGTATCACTTTCTTTGCTAATTCTCTGTTCATGAATATGCCTAATGCTCCAAAAATACGAGATATGCTATCTTTCAGGTGAAGTACCAATCTTTTGGCTTTATTTAAAGGGTTTAGACTAGATTCTGTTTCAGTATCCATGAATTTTAGTGGTTTTCCCCTTGACAACATACTGGATATGTCACCTGATGAAGTCCATGTGATTTGTTTACAATATCTTTTATTTACCAGTTTATAGTCAACCTTTTTGTATCTGAATTATACCCCTTTTTTTTGTTCATGTTCAGTGTTTTAACCCCTTATTACAAAGAAGATGTTCTATATTCAGAGGAGGATCTTAACAAGGAAAATGAAGATGGGATCTCCATACTGTTCTACCTACAAAAGATTTATCCTGGTACGTTCTTGATTCTTATCAGGACCAGCGGTATTTTCTTATACAGTCAAGTTTACTGAGTTGATCTTTACGTGAACTAGATGAGTGGACCAATTTCTTGGATCGTGTAAATAATCCTAAGCTTACTGAGAAAGACAAGTCAGAGTTCCTTCGAGAGTGGGTATCCTACAGAGGTCAGACGCTAGCCAGAACAGGTAAAAATGATTACAGTGAAAATCATAATTGTTCATAGATATTACCTTGTCTTTATGCATATTCATCTGTGTCTCCCTGATTATGTCTGCCAGTTAGGGGTATGATGTACTATAGGCAGGCGCTGGAGCTTCAATGCTACCAGGAAGTTGCAGGGGAACAAGGTTTGTATTTTCTGAGCCAGTAACTCGAATGCTTCTATCAATGCTGTTGGAACCAAAACCTGAGATTCTCAAATTACTATTTTGCTACTTCTTGCAGCCGAGTTTAGTGTCTTTCGAGCCATGTCATCCAATGATGATAGTCAGAAGGCTTTCCTGGAACGTGCCAAAGCTCTTGCAGATCTGAAGTTCACTTATGTTGTTTCTTGTCAGGTCTACGGAAATCAGAAAAAGTCCAGTGATATCCACAACCGTAGTTGCTACACGAATATTCTGCAGCTCATGCTGAAGTAAGTTAAATTTAGATTAAATTTTGATGAAATATCATGACCTATTTGCCTAACCTTGTCATCTTTTATAGATATCCATCATTACGGGTTGCTTATGTAGATGAGAGGGAGGAGACAGCAGATGCAAAATCTCCTAAGGTCTTTTACTCTGTACTTCTAAAAGGAGGCGACAAGTTTGATGAGGTGAAAGGATTTCCCTGAAATTTGGTTGACTTCATTAAAAGGGATGCATATAATCTATAGTGAATTCACTAATCATAATTCCATAAACTATGTTTAGATTGTACCTCTAAGTCCTAAAAATTTTGCTTCTCCGCTTTTTTATCAGTGTTGTTTTCCATTATGCAGATTAGATTTCTATACATGTCATCCTTCTTAACGTGAATGGTGTTTCATTATTAGGAAATTTACCGCATCAAGCTTCCTGGTCCTCCAGCTGAGATAGGTGAAGGAAAGCCTGAAAATCAAAATCATGCTATCATATTTACACGTGGTGAAGCACTACAAACTATAGATATGAATCAAGTATGTATTTTTCTTCATTCTCATGAGGCACAACCATAAATCGAATGTCACGTTCTCATGGTTAGTCTCTGTGCAGGACAATTACTTTGAAGAAGCTTTCAAACTAAGAAATGTATTGGAGGAATTCAATAAGGAGCGTGTTGGCAGACGCAAGCCAACGATTTTGGGTCTCCGAGAGCATATTTTTACTGGAAGGTACATCCACCTAGCATGATATCAGTTTATTAACATTTTCTGCTTAAGAAATTTGACTGACTAGCAACTATGTATTGACATATTCTTACTTCTTTCCCTCTCTTGGTAGTGTTTCGTCATTAGCCTGGTTCATGTCCAATCAGGAGAGTAGTTTTGTGACCATTGGCCAAAGAATTTTGGCAAACCCTCTGAGGTAGTTTTCTTTACGACTTAAATTTTCCATCTACTACTCTTTGATTTACTTAGTTGTATTCTTCTTGATTTTCTTGTTTAACTCGTTTCTTCTTTTTGGGTGCAGGGTCCGTTTCCATTATGGCCATCCTGACATATTTGACAGAATCTTTCACATAACAAGGGGCGGTGTGAGCAAAGCTTCGAAAGTAATAAATTTGAGTGAAGATATATTCGGAGGTAATGGCTTCTTTGTTCTTTACATGTTCATGATTCTGCGTTGATAGTTCGTTCTAAGCAAAACTAAAACAGCTGTTGATTTGTTTGTCAATGTATATAGGCTTCAATTCAACTCTCCGTGGGGGATATGTTACACATCACGAGTATATCCAAGTTGGAAAGGGACGGGATGTTGGATTGAACCCAATCTCAATTTTTGAAGCTAAAGTAGCAAATGGTAACGGGGAACAAACGTTAAGCCGTGATGTTTACCGTTTGGGGCATCGGTTTGACTTTTACAGGATGCTCTCATTCTATTTTACGACCATTGGATTCTATTTTAGTAGCATGGTATGCTCAAAAGTTTATATCTCAAGTCTGCTTATTTTCTAGATTTCAATTGATATTGGTAAATATATGTTATACTTTATGCATCCCACTTTTCTACTTAAGTGATCAACATGGCTTTGTATATATACATACACTTATGGTTAAAGGTTATGACTTGTGCTTTTTTCAGTTGACAGTGCTTACTGTATATGCATTCCTGTATGGACGTATGTACATGGTTATGAGTGGATTGGAGAAAGAGATTATGCGACTCGCAACGCCAAATCAACTTGCGGCTCTTGAGCAGGCTCTGGCTACTCAGTCCATCTTTCAGCTAGGTTTCTTGATGGTGCTACCGATGGTAATGGAAATTGGCTTGGAACACGGATTTCGCACTGCTATTGTCGACTTTTTTATAATGCAGCTGCAGCTAGCCTCTGTATTCTTTACATTCCAGCTTGGGACAAAGTCACATTATTACGGGAGAACAATTTTACATGGTGGTTCCAAATATAGACCGACAGGGCGTGGATTTGTTGTTTTCCATGCTAAGTTTGCCGAAAATTACAGGCTATACTCGAGGAGTCACTTTGTGAAGGGATTAGAGCTGCTTGCATTGCTAGTTGTTTATCAAGTCTATGGGAGTTCATACCGGAGTTCAAGCCTTTATCTGTATATCACAGTCTCGATGTGGTTTATGGTTGGCTCGTGGTTGTTTGCACCGTTTATATTTAACCCTTCAGGTTTTGAGTGGCAAAAGACGGTTGACGATTGGACTGATTGGAAACGGTGGCTTGGAGATCGTGGTGGTATAGGCATCCCTGTTGAAAAGAGTTGGGAATCGTGGTGGAATGTAGAGCAAGAACACCTCAAACATACAAATATTAGAGGGAGAGTTCTGGAAATCGCACTTGCTCTCCGCTTTTTCATATATCAATACGGAATTGTTTACCAGCTCAATATCTCTCAGAACAGCAAGAGCTTTTTGGTAACTTTTCTTGCAACTTTCGGTTTATATGTCAGATTATGGGTCTATGATCCTATAACCTCAAATCTCTTTTCACTTCCTCTTTGTAGGTTTATGGGCTCTCTTGGGTGGTTTTGCTCACATCATTACTTGTTCTAAAGGTTTCACAAATCCTTTATTCTTTACACATATTAGTCATGAATCGCTTGTATAATCTTACTCACTTTGAGTTTGATCCTTTCTGAATGTCAGATGGTATCTATGGGCAGACGAAGATTTGGAACGGATTTTCAGCTAATGTTCAGGATTCTTAAAGCACTTCTCTTCCTCGGCTTCTTGTCAGTCATGCTAATATTATTTGTAGTGTGCCAACTCACACTCATCGATCTCTTTGCTTCCATTCTTGCTTTTCTTCCAACCGGGTGGGCGATTCTTCTGGTAAATAGCCATCAAAACCCCCCTTTAGAATCATACTATCGACACTTGCATCATGTTCTTAAACAAATATTGGGATTTTTTTATATGTTTCTCAGATTGGGCAAGTACTGAGGTCGCCAATCAAAGCTTTAGGGATTTGGGACTCGGTGAAAGAGTTAGGAAGAGCATATGAAAAGATAATGGGACTTGTAATCTTTGCACCAATCGCTGTTCTGTCTTGGTTCCCTATTGTTTCCGAGTTCCAAGCTCGTCTGCTTTTCAATCAAGCGTTTAGCAGAGGCCTTCAGATCTCCATGATCCTTGCTGGTCGGAAAGACAAAGCAACTTCTTCTCACAAGTAAACACCATAAATATCCTCTGTTTCCCATGTTTCTTGGGTCTCAAACAACCAGAAAACCTTCTTCTTTAGAACGGTGTCGTTTATAGTAGTTTAGTAGTTGTCTATATAAGTTATATACTGTTGTAGGTATTAGAGTTTCGTTGGAGTTGGACACCTCACACACTCATCACACTCATGTGTTGTACTTATCACGATGATTTTGACATATGCTCTTTAATTATAGCTCAATTGATTTCTTTTGGTTTTTGATTTAATATTACAAATTTACAATAATTGCGGGAAAAGCCGATGAAAAATATATTTTCAATTGACCCTAAATTCTTGAATGCACATCATCATGAAAATTTCATGATTCGTTTTGACTTGTTTATGGATATGATTATAATACTAGTATTAATACATTTTCTTGCTTCTAGTTATTATTGCTCTACACACCAATTTAATGTCCGAGGCATATATGATGAAACTTCAATTTCTTTATTCTTTGGCTTTGTCTTGCATGTGATAAAATATTGTATTGTATAAAGAGATAAAAACAAAATAATAAAAATAATGCTACACATAGCCAGAAAAAAGGGGGATCCATTGAAAAGCAATTCTATAAAAAAAATTAAAAATTAAAAAAATCATAAAGTAGAGTAGCAGACAATGTGCTCTAAGTTTTTTTTTTTTTTTTTTTTTTTTTTTGTATTAACTGAGTCCTACTCCTAACTCCTAAGTCCTAAGTAAAGAAAATCAAACTTAAAATCGAGAAAATATCTTTATTACAATATTAGAAACTTTTTTTTTTTTTTTTGGTAGGATACAATATTAGAAACTTAATAGACTCCAATAAAGTGTATTTTCTTATTTTTTAAAAGATCAATTTAGTTTCTATATTGAAGTCAAACAAGAAGTTTATTGAACTGAGCAAATGAGAAGATAAGACCAAAATTTCCAAAGCCTGCATCTGAGAATTCCCCTCTTTTGTACTTTCCCTTGTTGTTGATCAATCTATCCATCCACTTCAGTTTTCTTTTTCTAAAATTTTAATTTATTTTCAACCTTCTTAATATATATATTTTCTTCAATTAAAAAAGAAATAGTGGTTATAATAATTATTACTATTGTAATGTATGATGATCCAGCTATTTAATGACACAGTTGTCAAAGTTCACCATCTTTGCTTTCCCTTCACTGCTCTCTCTCCTCTTTTCTTGATATTGTTTTCCTCAAATTGCAAATCAAAGCTTTCTTCTTTCCAGCTTTTAGAACACACACTCTCTCTCTCTCTTTCTCTCTCTTTCTCTCTCACCAACAAATCTCACCCAACTTTTTTATTTCCCCACTACTACTTCAATCCTAAGATATACAAACCCTAACTCTCTCTCTATTGATTCCTCCTTACATACATTATTCAATAGTTTGAGAGTAAAAAGTTTCAGTCTTTCTTCTAATTCCTTGTTGGAATTTACTTAAAATCGAGTTTTTTTTCCTGGGTTTTATTTTGGTGGGCTGGAGAGAAACTTCAATTGCAATTCAATCACTAAGCAGCATATATGCTTATTGCCTTCTCTTCTTTATTTCACTTTCTCTTTGGTTTGCTTCAAAATCAAAGCAAAGCAGAAACCTTTGAGCAGAATCAAAAGGCAAGAACTTTAGTCGCCAACATTCTAAGGTAACATTCATGGAACTCAACTCACAAAAAAAGAACTGTTTTTTTTTTTTTTCTTTTTTTTTCTTATGATTCTTCTGTGGTAATGTCTCTTGCTTCAATCGTAAGTGATTCTTTTCCAATGGGTTTCCTTTTGTTTATTTGTCTTCAAGTTTTGTTTTGGTGACAAATGTTGGGAAGTTAATGCACATAACTTGTTTGTTGATATGCCGCAATTAATTGCTGAAATTGCGCGTGCTTTTTTTGAATCTTTGGTCCAACTGGTTAATGCAAAACTTCTGAGTCGGCAGCTTTACTTACCAATTTTTAGAAGAAGGAAAAATACTCTTCCTTTTTGCTTGTAAGATTTGTGAAAGTCAGAGATGTCTTCTTCTTAGTCCTCTTGATGTATGTATATGGAAAGGTCTTTGAAAATTGAATGTTTTCTTGTTTACTAGGTGGGAATTGTGAAGTTGTGAGCAAAGGGGAAAACTCATTGTGACCGGATATACAGGAAACCAAAGATATGTCTTCTGAGAGTTCTTTGAGTGCTGGAATGTCTAAGAAAGTCTCGTTTTTAGGTTTGACGGGTATGAAGCTGTGGGTATTGATTTGTTTGGTAGTTTGCACATTTGTAGTTTTGGTTCTCTGTATCCTCTCTCTATGGATTGCATTCCGACGAAAATCACGGAGATCATCTCACAAGCTGTTACCTTTCAGTCAAATACCACATGTGGCGAAAGATATCAGGGTTGATGATAGAGTTGGTGGGTTTCAAAATCATAATGAAAATTTAGGTTTCACAGTTGCTGATAAGTCTAGTGACAGAAACTCGGGAAAGATGATGTCTTACTTGGGAAGAACCAAGTCTAGTGATAATGATAGTATAAGTCAATGTAGCTCTGTGCATCATCATGAAAGGGCTTGTAGTTCTCACTCCGGTGAAGAAGGAAGCTTTGGAAACGCTTGGAGACAAGCTTCCCTATCGCAGGGTGGACTTGTTACAGCATCTCCTTTGGTTGGTTTGCCAGAGATTTCTCATCTTGGTTGGGGACACTGGTTTACTCTTCGGGATCTTCAGCTAGCCACCAACCGTTTTTCTCCTGAAAATGTAATCGGTGAGGGTGGTTATGGAGTAGTTTATAAGGGAAGACTCATTAACGGTAATGATGTTGCTGTAAAGAAGCTTCTCAACAATCTGTAAGTTTTTGTTTGGGATTTTCAAAGCTTTGTGAACCCTGTATTGGATTCCTTTATACTTGTTTAGTAATCCTATCACAATTTTGTCTCTAGGGGACAGGCTGAGAAGGAGTTCCGGGTTGAAGTTGAGGCTATTGGTCATGTACGGCACAAGAACCTTGTAAGGCTTCTAGGATATTGCATAGAGGGTGTTAATAGGTGAGTCTTGCTTGCTTCTTATCAGCCTGAATATGCTACTAATCATTAATTACAGCCAAATGAATAACCGTTAATGCTCAGAGTACTTAGTAGAACTAGGCCCTTGAACCAATTTTTATTTGGACGTATTGCAGGATGCTTGTTTATGAGTATGTGAATAGTGGTAACTTAGAACAATGGTTACATGGAGCCTTGGGGAAAGATAGCACTCTCACTTGGGAAGCCCGCATGAAGATTCTTGTCGGTACTGCACAAGCGTAAGTTTCTTATACTGTCGACTGTTGTTGGGCCTCTTACTTGAAGTTTAAATTATAACTTATTGACATGCTCTGCACTACAATTCACAGGCTAGCCTATTTGCATGAAGCAATAGAACCAAAGGTAGTCCACAGAGACATTAAAGCAAGCAATATCCTGATTGATAATGACTTCAATGCAAAGCTTTCTGATTTTGGGTTAGCCAAGCTCTTAGACTCGGGTGAGAGTCACATTACAACTAGAGTCATGGGAACCTTTGGGTAAGTCTGAAATATGTACCCTCTTTATCGATTGATGGGTTTTTTTCATCTATTAAAGGTCATGTGTATGTGCTTCAGCTATGTAGCACCCGAATATGCCAATACAGGTCTATTGAATGAGAAGAGCGACATTTATAGCTTTGGTGTCCTACTTCTAGAAACTATAACTGGAAGAGATCCAGTTGACTATGAACGTCCAGCTAATGAGGTAAGCTAATATGTGCGTTGTCAATGTATCCAGGAGTATATGAATATGTTAATTTGGTGTTGAAACATGCTTTCTTGTTGGCAGGTGAATCTGGTTGAATGGCTAAAGATGATGGTTGGAACAAGAAGAGCTGAAGAAGTTGCTGATCCAAGAATTGAGCCCAAACCCGCTACACGTGCTCTGAAACGTGCACTTCTTGTTGCCCTGAGATGTGTGGATCCCGAAGCAGAGAAACGTCCTAAAATGAGCCAGGTTGTGCGGATGCTTGAATCCGATGAGCACCCTTTTCGTGAGGTATGTATACTTAGTTCACCGCTTTTAGACGAATTCTATGGAAATATTCAACTTTGTCATACTGTAACAAGTGATGGTTCAATTCTACAGCAGTATTTATGTGTTTTGTACATATATCAACAAACTAGTATGTTTTTGCAGGAGCGGAGGAACAGAAGGAGTAGAACGGCGAGTATGGACATTGTCGAGACCACAGAGGAATCAGCTGACACAAGCAAACGGCCTGGTCACTCAGAGAACCACACTACAGAACCTGAGAAGACTCGTGTATAGAAAATATGTCGCAGACCCAGTGAAAAACTCAGCTAAGTAACTTCACACCCTCAAATGCTCTACTAATTGATGACGCGTGAGATTTATCATGCTTGTCAAGAAACAAAACAAATCGGGTTAAAGAAGACTTCTATCCCAGTTCAGATCAAAAGAGCTGTTCCAGTTATTTCCAACATCCCTCCAGGTATCTAATGATGCAATCTTGGGAGCCAATATTTTTATGATTGAGGAGCATTTGTCGCTTGATCTCTGTGATTTTTGGTTCTTCTAAAGTCTTAGCCAGAGTAGATTTGTTGTTGTACTATGAATTGAATTTATATGTCATCCTCTCTCTCTCTCTCTTGATTGAGACATGTATATAATCATGTTGTGAGTCTTGTGACAGAGCATTACTGTTTTTGCAAGAAGGAAACGAAGAGGCCTTTCTATATCGTAGCTTTTGATGTATAAATTATTGTGTTATCAGATTTTTATTCAAGAATATATCAAACAATTACAGTTTGTTTTTTTTTTTTTCTAAGATCGCCTATTTTTTTTTTTTTTTTTTTTGACGATCAATCGCCTATTACATTCTCGATATTTTAACGTGAGTCAGCCGAGTTGTAGTGAGACCAATACTCTTTCACAAGCTTTCCAAACAAAGAGTTTTCATCCTTCATCAACTTCATTGGTTCATCATACTCCATAATTCGTCCTACAATTCAATCAAAACCCATCAGATATCTTATCAAACAGATTCAGAGAAAGAAATTTAGATGATGCAAGTACAACACTCACCATCGCTTATGGAGAGAACCATTGTACAATCCATAACAGTGGGGATACGGTGAGCAACTGTAATGACGGTACAGTCAGCAAATTCACGCCTTATTGTTTTCTGAAGTATCAAATCTGTTGCATTATCTATTGATGCTGTGGCTTCGTCAAGGACTAGTACTCTGCTTCTTCTCAAAACTGCTCTCCCCAAACAGAACAACTGTCTCTGTCCCATGCTCCAGTTTGATCCATCTTCCACAACTATCAAAACAAGAACCCAACATTGAGCCACAAAACATCTAAATAAACAGAACAACTGTCTCTTTTAATGAAACTCAGATTTCTTACCTAATGAATCTAGGCCGTTTTCTTTTTCTTGAACCACCTCTCTTAGTTGACACTTGCCAAGAACCTGCATATAAAAAATGGTTTATTTTTGGGCAAGTTCTTCCTAAGATTCTTAGTCTTTCAAATTGTTTATTAAGTTAGACATACCTCCCAAATCTCAGCATCTGAATGCTGACACAAAGGATCCATATTAAATCTCACTGTTCCATTGAACAGAGTTGGATCTTGAGGTATAATCCCAAATCTTGATCTCAGATCATGAACTCCGATTCTGGAGATGTCAACACCGTCAACTACAATCTTTCCTCCAACAGGCTCAACAAGTCTGAACAAAGCACTGATCAGAGTGGTCTTTCCACTACCAGTACGACCAACAATTCCAATCTTGTGCCCTCCTTCAAATGTGCAGCTGATTCCTTTTAGAACTAAAGGGGCTTCCTGTCTGTATCTTATCTGTATATTATGAACATTATATGATTAACAAACTCTCATTTTCTGGATCAGTTAGTGAAAGTGTGTGTTAACCAAACTTACCTGCAAATCAGTTATTTCGACTCGGCCTGTGACCGGCCAATTAACCGGTGGTCTAGTCTCTTCTATAACTTCAGGAGCCTCAGGTGTTAAATTTGTGTACTGCTTAAGCCTCTCAACCGAAATGATCCAGTTAGCCAAGTAGCATTGGTTCTGTACGGAGTAAACAAGTCCCATATTCAATGACAAACCGTAAGATAGCGCCATACCGATGAACCCTGACACAAGAAACAAACACTATTAATAAACAGAACAGTGAATCACACCTCAAGGAACTTCTATTTCGGTGATGACGACTCACCAGAGCTAAAAGTTCCTGTAGGAAGCAAAACCATGCAGAAAGCAGTGGAAGCAAGAACAATGGCGCTGACGGTTTCAAGCCGCTGGATCAGCCATTCATTAGCTGCAAAGCTGTGAAAGAAAGGACTAGCATTTGTATCTATGAGTGTGAGACTTTTCTTGAAAAACCTCTCTTCTTCATCAAATGCCCTTATTGTTATTGCTCCTGCTACTGATTCTGCTAAATGATTCGCTACATAAGATCTTGTCGTGCCATTGATCCGCATCAACTCTTTAGCTGTTTGGAAGTAGTACTTCTGTAAACCGATCAGACGAAAAAAAAAACAAAAACTCTTGTTGGTTCGTTTTCAAGAAACACACAAGATCGGTTGAGAGTAGTTCAAGAAAAAGAATCTGACCTGTAAACGAAATGCTAGATAAACCATGGGAACAGACACGAACAAGACTTGCCAAGTAACAATAGCTAACACTCCAAGACTACAACCTGTGTTTACTGTAGATGCAACCACAAAGATCAGACCGAAAGGAACGTCAAGATCAACAATGCTCAAGTCAGATGAGACCTGCAATTACCAAGAATTTTACAGTTAAAGAAGTTAAACTTCCAGACAATAAACATGAAGTATTCATCAAGTTCATTAGCATTTACCCTGCTAAGAATCCTTCCAAGAGGTGTAGAGTCATAAAATGACATAGGAGCTCTAAAAAGAGAGTTAAGAAGCTGAGAAAACAAAGAAGCTGATGACTTCATGCACATAATCACGACACAGATAGATCTAACCATCAAGCAGAGAACTGAGCACAACCCAATTAACAAGTAGACCAATATCAACTTCAACGTGCTAACTTGCGGGTTATCTACGTTTGCAGCCATCCAAGAGTTCTGAAGAATCTGTCCAACTGCAAATGTGACCTGAGATAAGCTCGCGATGAAGAAGAATATGTAACCTTTGTTCTGATTCATGTACTGTATGTACGGTCTTAACCCCGTGTCTCCCTTCTCTCGTTCTTCCTGTTTGATCAAACGACTTGGTTTCAAGACCTTGGATTGAGAAGAAAGGACTCTGTTGATTTCCTTAACCGGTTTGCTGGGGTTGTCTACTGTCAACACTCTTTCGGAACCAGCGGTTTCTCTGTGAGCGTTCACTAAATCTTGAAAGTCTCTGCTTCTAGCTAGCAGTTCTTGGTATGTATCGGCTTCAATGATTTCTCCATCTGACATTAACTAGAGAAAGAAGTACAATAAGGCTTATGAAACATAACAACAACCAGAAGAATCAATTATTCTAATTTCAAGATCAAGTATTCAAGTTACCAAGACAGAATCAAAAGCAGGCAAGAAGTCCACTTGATGTGTAACCAATAACACAGCTTTCCCCGCGAGAGCGTCCATAACATATTCCTGAAAAATCACGCTCATTTAGCTTCATTAGTTTCCAAGAAAATGACAATGCGAAGATTCTATGTAGTAAGTACTTACTTGGAACAAACTTGAAGCAGTGTGTGCATCAACGGCACTGAATGGATCATCAAGTAGATATATATCTGCATCTTGGTATAGCGCACGAGCGAGTTGGATCCTCTGTTTCTGTCCTCCACTTAAATTTACACCTCTTTCACCAATCTCAGTTTGGTCTCCATCAGGTAAGAGCTCAAGATCTTTGTCTAGGCTAGACTTTTGAATTGTCTCACGGTAACGTTGTTCATCCAACACGCCTCCAAAGAGGATGTTATCTCTTATTGTCCCTGTTTGGATCCAGGCTGTTTGTGAAACATAGGCGATGGTACCATAAAAATCAATCTGTTGGATGTATCAAACCAAGATCAGAAACATAGTTTTCAAATTATATAAAGTTGTTTAAATCAAAAGCTAAGAGGAGAGATGGAACAATTGGCTTACCGTTCCTGAGACACATGGAGTTTCACCAAGAATAGCAGCTAAAAGTGTTGACTTGCCTGAGCCAACTTCACCACAAACAGCCACTTTCTCCCCAAACTTAACCTCAAGATTCACATTTCTCAAGTTTGGTTTTGTTGAACCTTTCTCCTCCCAGGAAAAGCTAGCAGATTTAATTACAATAGCGTTCTGCTCACCTTCTGATCTCTGCTTTCTCCTAGTCTCCCCACCTTGAAGCTCAGGAGCTTCTAGAAATGTTGCAATGCGACTGAAGGCAACTTTAGCCTGAATAGTCACTCCGATAACATCAGGAATCATTCTTACTGGATCTTGGACCAGACGCAGCGTTGCCACAAAAGTGAAAACGTTACTTGCTCTCAATGGAATGTTTAGGAAATAGCAAGTAGCAAAAGTTGCAGCAGAGACAAAGACCGGTGATGACCAGAACAGAACAGCATTGTAAGCCTTTCTCATCTGAACCGCCTTCAAAGATTTCAACTCTGTGTTCCTTAGCTTCTCAATAACCTTCTTAAAATGTGATTCCCACGCATAGAGTTTCAATACCTTCATGTTGACAAGAGACTCATTGCAGGCCTTGAGCCGCTCATCCTGAGAGGTCATGAGTTCGCTTTGGAACTTGTTCTGAAGTTTGGCGATAGGAGCATTGCATAGAACAGTAAGTATTATCACAGCAAGAGCTGAAAACGTAGCAACTCCCACAGAGTGAAAGAGAATCCCAAGCGCGATTAGTAGTTGAAAGCTTGTTGTCCAAAGCTGGTGAAACCAATATGGAAACTCCCCAATTCTGTAAGCATCAACAGTTGCGTAGTTCATAATCTCGCTTCCTGAATGGATCAGTCTTGAAGAGTTGTTCAATCTCAGCTGTTTCTTGTTTATAGCTGCAGTTAGTAGAGACCTCACTCGTAAACCGACAAGTCTACATCTGAAGTACCATTGTCTCTGTGATAAAGACTCTATCATCTTTGAGAAGAACAGCAACACAGCCAAGACAAGCCCTTCATACCTAAACCTTGCATTGCCTTCAGCAACCAAAATGAAAGCATTCAGAAGCAAAGGACCAGCCGAAACAGCAACAATCTTCATAAAAGCAAAGCAACCGGAGATCAAAAGCTCTTTCGAGACACAACTAAAAGTCACTTTCAAGATCGAAGGCCTACGACAAGAACTCCCTAATCTTCTCTTTTGCTCATTGAGATTCTCCTCAAACAAGGAGTAACACGTCTCAGCACGCTCGTCCTTGCGAAGCTCGGGTATATCTTCTTCCTCCAAGTCCTTCACATTGCCTCTCTTTATCAGAGAGTTCAACCACCAGAATGATAACTTACTGAACAACCCAGCTTTAGCAAACTGGCTGACCCGGTGATCAAAATCGGATTTTTCATTGTAACCATTTGAATGATCACCAACATTAAGAGGCTCATACAAACTACTCTCACCAGACTCTTCAAATCTATAGCCTTTGTAAGCACTCAAGAGTAATAAAATTGAGCCAGGGAGTAACAAAACATCAAGAACCGTCCTAATCGACACTTCCTCTCCAGAAAGAGCATTGTTCACAGCCAGACAACTCGAGACCAAAGCATAGAAGAAGGAGAAAATAGATAACAATCTCAATGAAGATTTTCGAATCTTTGTTCCTCTTACGCAAACGACTAAGTTAATTAACAACCATGTAAACCCTTGGATCAGAACCACCAGCCAGAAGATTAAGGGCTTATCGTGATTCTCTCGTAAAACCGAAATCGCTAAAATCAAATCGAGAGATCCGATGATGACGTTGAAAACAGGAGACACGATTCGTAGATAATGGAATCTATAATTATGTTTGGGAGATTCCTTGAGAAACAAGGAAATACAGAGAGTTAGGGCTGAGAGTGTGATACCGAAACATATCTGCAGAAGTCGAAGAGTGCAGTTTGATGATGTCTGGTGATGATGGTTCTCGCAGAACCAAGTCCAAAAATTTTCTATCATTTTTTTTTTTTTTTTTTTTTTTGGTTTCTCCTCTCCTTAAGAAAGAAAACCGAAAAAAAAAAAAATCAAGAAATATTTTCGTACTCACTTCCCCTTTTTCCCGTCTAATTTCTCTGGACATTCAAACAAGAATGAAGATTGAACAAAAGAAACAAAATTATGTAAGAGCGGGAAACGAAAGATCGATTCGAGAGAGAAGAAGAAGAAGAAGAAAAAGAAGAAGAAAAAGAAGAAGAAATTGGTTAGTTTCTATGAAAATGTAAAAGACGAAAGGAAATGGAAGAAGAAGTACTCAACTTCTCTGCCTTCTCAGAACTCGAATTTATCTTTTAAGAGGAAAATATTATTTTTGTTTGGATTCTCTTAACTGAATTATTACATTAGTTGATTTCTCTAATTTTTGGAGGTTTTATCGCTTTACCCTATTACTGAAAAGTAGGAGGTTTTCACTTTCACACATTTCCAAGAATAATAATATATTTATTATTATTATATCATTTGGTATATCATTACTTTTGTAGATACTCTATATACTATTAATAAAAAAAAATCACGTTCTTGAAAAAGCCGATGTGTTATCTACAGAGCTCTATGCACTTTTTAGCAAAATACTTTTAAAATTTATTTTATTTATATTGCATTTTATTTAATTAATGGTTAATATAACCTATAACCTATCAAATATCAAATATCAAATAGTTAATTTTATAACTCATATTATATAGTCTACAAAAAATGTTGTGTACTTCCGTTTTATTATATAGAGGATTTTTTACTTAATTACATTAACATGCTATTATATTTTTCTAAAAAAAAAATTAACTAAATAATAATTATATATGTCATCATTTTTCACAGAAATTTAAATATCACATATCAAAACTAATGAAACAATTACATACTGTTTTAAGACAAAATTTCACTAAAATTTACTTACAAATATACAAGTCAAAGTTATATTGATTTCTTAAAATCAATAAAAAATCAATATAAAAATTAATATAAGCAAAATATTCTAAAAAAGCTATAAAAACATATCAATTAATAGAAAGTTAATAATAATAAAGAACATATAACTTATTAACCAAATCATATAAAAATGTTATTTTTATGTTAGTATAATTACCATAATAATTTAAATAACAAGCTTTCAATAGTTATTATAATTGATTATAAAAAGGTATATTACTCTTGAATTATCTCCAACTCATTAAAAATGACAACAAATTAGGGTATATTATGATGTGTGATTATTTATTTATATCTAAGTATGCAAAAAATAATCTCAACATTTAGTGTGATTATTCAATAAAAATGAAAATATTGATAACCGAATAGGAATATACGTTCTAATTGTATATTCATCTATGTGCTATTAAAAAGGAATGAGACAATAACTCTTATCATTATAAATAAACTTAATACCCAAAAAAAATCATAATATATTTAAAATGAGTGATTATTAGATTATGCAAAAAATTTATAGTTACTCGATAAACCATAAATATAAATTTGATTTTAAAAACACACAAAATTATATATTGCCATAAATTATAATATTTTATAAATATTTTCTTCACCACGTTCACATATTTCACTGGTGAAATGTATTCTTACACGAATATGTTGATTTTGAAATTTCATTAATTTTTTATAATAAGTTTTTTGGTAAAATCCGTCATTTATAGAAAATATCAACAAACCAACTAACTCAAAAGATTTAAATAGTCTAATCAAAAATATTAAATCAATAAATTAGATTATATTCAGAAAATTTAGTTTAGAATCCAGTTGTTACTAACATATAATAAAATTAAATAATTAAACTACTGAGTAATTTAGTATATGTTATTATGGTTACATAAGAAATATGCAAATTGTTCTGATTACAAGATAAAACATAAGAAGATATAAGTATGATTTTTAAACCACACAAAAGATATACTGCAATAAATAGTAACATTTTATCAATATTTTCTACCATAAAACCTCTTAAACATTCAAAGATTTCACGGATGAAACATATTTTTATACGGAAAAATGCAACTTTAAATAAAAAAATAAAAAATATTAGTTACATATTATGTTTGACACAAACAAATATTGGTTTTAGGATAATACGGATTATTACCTAGTTTTATTTTACTTTTCACTTATCACTCCTCTACCTATCCATACAAAAAGAAAAGACAAATAAACTCTGAAAAGAGTACACACTACACACCACACCACATGACTAAATATAATGTATTCGTATCAGCTTTTATCAGAAATAATTGACTGTTATTTCTTATTAAACCTATACATTAATACTAGTACTTTAGTAGAAGCGTGAATGTGTGATTATTTTTCAAAAAAAAAAAATCTGAATAATACTTATATTTATCTTCTTTTGTTTCCTTTTAATAGCGTGAATGTGTGGTTATTATCTTTATGGACTATGGTGGTTGTCCATATTGAACTACAAATAGTAAAATACTATTACGTCAAACACAGAATTAGAGAAGACTTTTACATTCAACAAGTTTATGAGATGCAAAATATTACCGCGTTAGTCTTGTAGAGATGACTCATTTGCCTTTCTCCCGTATCTTTCATTCGTGAGTTGTTACGGCGGTCAATTTGTTCACAGTAGGATCATGAAAATGAAAACTATTTCAACGTATGAGAAAATAAATAATTAAACCAAAAAGAAAGAAATTAGAACTAATGATTTGCATTTTTTTGGGTCATTGAATACATTATTTGGTATTGACTAGAATTAATATTTAGAATACAAACTTTTATTATTTTAACTTAAACTAAGCTTAATTTGCCTTTGCTCACAAGATAATTCATATCTCATTGAGAGCTAGCCTAGGTCAGCTATATACGTGACTTCATATAATCTATCAACTCAATTTAGATAGCTGACATGATTTTAAAGACATACTGTAGTTCCAAAACCATTTTTATCCCAAAACCCAACATGAGTTTGGGGCAGAATATGAAAATGTGATTGCTCTTCAATATAATAAAATGGTGCGGTTATATAAATTTGGGATTGGCGAAATGTATTTATTACTATGACATGATTGGCAATATATATGTTGTTTGTTGGCATCTCAATTCGCATATACTATTATATAAAATGAAGGTATAAAATACGAAAGCAACAATACAAAAAGAAAACATTATGCAAATCCCTATAATATACTTATAATATGTATCTGGAGCTCAATCGCATTATAAATGTTAAAGCTTGATATAATAACACGTGACAGTGGGACAGCGACACCCACGGGAGTCGGATCCAAATCGAACTTAAACTTGTTCACAAAATATTTATTTCCGACCATTTTATTAATGTTTAAAGAAGGTACTAACCTTATGTTGTTTTTGCCAACCATTGCTTTTCGTTGGTGGCTGCTTCTTTTTATGATGTCTCGAAGAGACTCCGTAATGAAAAAGACCATTTATGATATATTAGGTGAAGTGTAATGAGGGAAAAATTAGGCGAAGTGGTAAATTTTGACTTTAGTTTTTAGTTTTGTTTTTGTTTATGTTTAGTTTTGAAATATAAGTGGCCAAGATAAAACAAAAACAAATAACAAAAAGGTTTGATTTTATATCCACGTGGCCTAGTGACCTTGTACTGTAGACTAGTTTAGAGATCAAATTCTAGATTTGGTGGACAAAAAACATAAAAATGAGATCACCGGATTCACTTGTGTGTTTCCAAATTAGCGTATGTTTTATTTTAAAATATACTAGGTAGGAATAATAAAAGTTACGAATGGGAAAGGAGTTTTATTTCACATGTAAAGTTATATAATCCCCTATATAATAAAACGGAAGTACACAACCTTTTTTTTTTTTAGACTATATAAATTTTATAAGTTGGTTACAGAATATGTTATATATTAAATATAGGTTGTTTACATAAAAAGGTTATAGATTAACATGAATACATCTAAGAATATCCTAAAGAATCATCTTAAAGAGAATATTCCAATGATTTATACAATTTTCAAAAATAAAATCATTAGTATTCCATTTATTGTTACAAAATATATATTGTTAAGCATAAGAATATATTGTTAGGCGTAAAAAAAGATCTTGGCAATTTATCACACTTAATCGTGATTTCTGAGATTTTATTATATAGTTGAAAATAAAATTTTACCTAAGCACGAATCATGTTAAAAAAACTTTCACCAAACATATTCAAATATTAAAATAAAAACAAGCACCAAACATAACCATTTCTCATACATAAAATTACAAAATTAGCAATACAAAACGTACAAAACAGATGTTTTTTCAAGCCATCATATTTAGCATATGATTTTATTGCATAATGTTTTATCTAAAAAAACTTTTAAAAACAATCATATAAATTATATTTTATTCTAAAATTATAATATAAATAAAAAGGATTTCAACCTGTGCTCTAGCACGGATCCTAATCTAGTATCATTATTAATATATTCACCACTGGCCGGCCAGTTCATTACAACTTTGTTATTTAAACCTGTGAGATCTTTAAAAGGACGCATTCGCAATATAGATTAGTAAAAAATAGAGGCTCATCACGTGAACAAATAAAGAACTCAATAAGCCAGACATCAATTCCTTGTAGTCCTATGTAATATATGTATGGAAATAATAAGTAATAAATTATTGAATCACCTGATCAACCTAAAGTAACGAAGAGAGTCATCACAAATTGGTATAACTAAGTAAAACTTTGGTCATCTAGCAAAATTTGGTACTCTTAGATCAAACTATTTTTTATCCTTTCTAAAATTTTAATTACTCTGGGGTTATAAAACCGTCATATATGTGTCGTGTATATTTTCGTGTAGATAACTTTGTTGTTGTCCTTTGTCGATAAAATGTGTCGTGTATATTTTCGTCATGGCTCACGTCGACGTCGTTCATTTTGGCTTTTGAATATGCCCTTTTTTTTGTCTGCACTCTTCTTGTCCTACTACTTAGTATTCAAATTCCTCTCCGTCTCTTTATATATCTCATAAAATATTTATATTTTGTTTGATTGAAAACTTTGACGTTTTCAAGAATCTGATCAACTCTGAAGAGAGAGGATAAAACCTTATGAACGTAGGACAAAAATTCGTCAATTATTCAATAATATCATTTGTGTTTTTGTAACACCTTCGCATGTGTACGTTTTGTTTGATCTAAGGTCAGATCATCATATTAAAAACCAGCTAGAATCTTATAAATACGTTAAAAATCGACGAATCTTTTTTTAAACAACGTAAAAAGTTCTAGCTAGCTAGTAGTTCATTAAATTTTTATTATTTTTTCAGTTAGACATAAATTGAACGATTTGGCAATTTTTGCACTACTAGTACTATCACAAGAAAGGAAATATATAAAAAAGCAGCGGACGAGAGGATTTTGATCTTTTTTGGTTTTCCATGAAAGTGTACTTTGCTTTCTATAACGCAAAATGACAAATGTCTGGTTACCATTATTTTCCAAAAAGTTACTAATTTCTTTGGCTTTCTCTCTTACAGCATCATTTGCTACGTCACCTTTTTCGACTCCACTATTTATCCCTCTTGATTTGGAAAATTTGCTTTTTCTTTTCTTTTGTGTTGTTTGATGTTTGATGTTTGATGTTTGTTGTCTTTAGTTTTATTTTTATTTGTATATATATATATTCTTCTTTTCTTTTGTTGTTAAAAGGCTTTCAATTAAAAAAATGCAGAAGAAAGATTAACAATTACATGCCAAGCCCAAGTTTCTGACGTGAAAAACCAACAAATTAGTTTAAGATTGATTTCAAGAGCAAATTTTGTTCTTTTTATATATTATTCGTCGACTAATGTGTTAGAATATAGAGATCACACACAAGAATGCTGAATAGTTCGATAGTTTTATTAGCAAAGATACTTGGCCTTTAAATAGCCAAGACCAAACAACTCAGTCTTACAACAACTTGAAACAGAAAATACAGGAAACAGACTCACAACTAACCGAGAAACTCGTTCCACTAATTGACTCCTAAGAAGTCGGAACTTATTGACAAAACAAAAGACTAAATCAAACCCAACATTGCCTCCCTTAAACTGAAATCGGTAGACTTCAGTTTATCCTGTTGCACACTCCAAGCTTCTCCCTTAGCCGAACAAAGATCTCCAATCGCAAGGGCTTGGTTAAGATGTCTGCAACCTGCTCGTTGGTTCCACAGTGGACAAGCTTAACAACACCATCCTTAGTAAGATTCCTTAAGAAATGAAACCTGACATCAATATGTTTGCTTCGGCCATGGAGAACAGGATTCTTTGATAACTTGATCGCTGAACTGTTGTCACACATGATAGTTGTACTTGCAGACTGCATCTCCCCAAACTCTTCTAGGATTCTTCTCATCCAGACACACTGACAAGCACAATAAGCTGCTGCCACAAACTCAGCCTCTGTTGTAGACAATGTTACCACAGGCTGCTTCTTTGAAGCCCACGCTACAGCTCCTCCTCCTAGCAAGAATGCATACCCACTTGTACTCTTTCTATCATCAATGTCTCTGCATATTCACTGTCTGTATAGACAGTGAGTTTATCACCAGCTCCTCTCTTATAAAACACACCAAACCCCAAAGTACCTTTTATATAACGAAGCACTCTTTTTGCAGCCTGCAAATGTTGATCATAAGGATCCGCCATATACCTACTCAACAAGCACACCACGTACATCAAATCTGGTCTTGTTGATGTAATATACATCAAGCTCCCAATCAGCTGCTTGTACAAAGTTGAATCCACCTTGTTTCCATCTCCTTTCTTTGACAGCCTTGTTCCTGGAACCATCGGGTTCTTGACTTCATTTCCATTATGCAGATTAAATCTCTCCAAGATTTCTCCAGCATATTTCTTTTGATGAATAAAGATTCCCTCTGCATCTTGAATCACCTCAACTCCTAAGAAGTACTTCATTCTTCCCAAATCAGTCATATCAAACTCTTCTTTCATGGACGATTTGAACTTTTCAAGCATCTCTGCATCATTCCCAGTAAAGATCAAGTCATCCACATACAAACTAACAATGAGAATCTGATTACCTTCACCGACTTTTACGAATAAAGTGTGCTCATATTCGCATCTCTGAAAACCTTCTTTGGTGAAGTAGGCTTCAATTCGGCTGTACCATGCCCGAGGGGCTTGCTTCAAGCCATAAAGCGCCTTATTCAGTTTGTAAACCTTCTGCTCCTCCCCCTTCTTTATGTATCCCTCAGGCTGTGCCACATAAACATCTTCGGATAATTCTCCATGTAAAAAGGCGCTCTTCACGTCTAACTGATAGACACACCAATCCTTTTGAGCCGCCAATGCTAAGATCATCCGTATTGTGTCCCATCTTGCGACCGGAGCAAAAACCTCGTTGTAATCCACACCTTCTTGCTGCGCATACCCTTTTGCTACAAGACGAGCCTTGTATTTGTCTACTTCTCCTTTCTCGTTGAGTTTGGTTTTAAAAACCCATTTAACACCAATCTTCTTTGCTCCTTTTGGTAACTCCACGAGATGCCACGTCTCATTTTCTCGATAGACTCCAGCTCACTATTCATTGCTTTGATCCATTTTTCTTCTCCGTTGGCTTGGTTGAATGTGATTGGATCATCGGTAGCAGCAAACAGAAGGAAGTTCACCATATCTTCTTCTTCTACTTCTTCTTCTTCTTCGCCATTTCATAGTCTTGTAGATAAGTTGGTGGCCTTCGAATTCTCTGAACTTGCGGAGGCTGAGATTGAGAACTTTGAGAAATCTCCACTGATCTCACCTCTGTACGAACTTCTGCAGGAGCCTCCTCTGCTGGGATTTGGACCTCCTCTGTTTCATCTTCCCCTTTGTCTGAATCGGAATCATCCCATATCAACTTCTCATCTTGCTTTTCTCCTACTTCCTTCTCCCAGTTCCATCTTTTATCTTCTTCGAAAACAACATCACGACTTGTCACTACCTTCTCTGTAGCTGGATTGTACAAGCGATAGCCTTTGACTCCTTGCTTACTCCGATTAGCACACACATTATGCTTTTGTCGTCTAACTTCTTTCTTCTTTGATCTGGAACGTGGACATGAGCTAAACACCCAAATACTCTGAAATAATCCACTGTTGGTTTCACCCCACTCCACATCTCTTGAGGCGTTTTCTCTTTTAACACTGACGTTGGACTGCGGTTCGAACATGAACAGCCCATACAACTGCTTCTGGCCAGAATCTTTTTGGTACTCCGCTTTCATTTAGGATGCTCCTCACCATGTTCATGATGGTACGGTTTTTCCGTTCTGCCACTCCGTTCTGTTGTGGCGTGAAAGCGGTTGTCAACTGCCTGCTTATCCCTGCCTCCTCACAGAACTGTATGAACTCGTTAGACATGTACTCTCCTCCTCTGTCCGTCCTTAGACAAGCAAGTGATTCTCCAGTCTCCCTCTCCATCAGGTTTTTGAATCTAGTAAACAGCATAAAGGTTTCAGATTTGTTTGATAGGAAGTAAACCCAAACCTTTCTGCTATAGTCATCAATGAAAGTGAGGATGTATCTCTTGTCACTGCTTGAAGATGGAGAGATAGGACCGCAGAGGTCTGAATGTATCAGCTGCAATCTCCTTGATGATCTCCATACACTCTTCTTTGGGATGCTTTCACGGTGTTGCTTCCCCACCAAACAACTGACACACTTTTCTGCTTCCTCCGATGTTTTTAGTTGTGGCAATCCTCTCACCATATTCTGTTGCTGCAGCATCTTTAGACTTTTGTGATTCAGATGACCGTACCGACAATGCCACAGTTGGATTTCACTTGTTGCAGTAGTTTGAAAACACCCGGACACCAAATTCATGGTACTCTTGGTAGCCATGATCTTGAACAACTTGTTTGTTGACATGGTTGACTGCAGAATGAGACCCAACTCTGGGTGATAGAGTTTACATACTCCATGTGTCATCAAAAACTCGCATCCTTTCTCAAGAAGCTGTCCAACACTGATCAGGTTACTTGTCAAATCCGGCACAAAATACACATCAGAGATTGTGTGTAGTCGTCCGTCTACTCTCAGATTGACACTTCCCTTTCCTGTCACCGTTAAAGAAGTGTTGTCTCCTAGCTTCACCGTGTGTCGGAAACCTTTGTCAAGAGATGAAAACCATGACTTGTTTCCGCACATATGGTTGCTGCAACCAGAATCGAAGAACCAAGCCTCTTCTTTTTCTCCATCTTCTTCCATGAACGCCATTAACAGGACATCAGGCTCTTCTCTGTCAATTTCAGCAAAGTTAGCTTTCCCATCCCAAGCTGACATTCATACTGAAAGTGTCCAAGTTTATGACACTTAAAGCATTCCACTGTCGCTTTGCTAAAAAACCTTCCTCTGCCTCTGCCTCTTCCTTGTCCTGTTCCTCTTCCTCTACCTCTGCTACCTCGATCTTCATAGGTAACTTTCAGCACATGATCTTCTCCTCCATAACTTGGCTTTCTCATCTTCTGCTCATGTACCCGTAATGAGCTCTGCAGTGCATCAACCGAGAGGTTATCAATGTCTTTCGATTCCTCAATCGAACAGACAATGTAGTTGAAGTTCTCGGTTAATGTACGCAGAATCTTCTCCACGATCTTGACATCCGGTATATCATCACCACAATTCCTCATATCGTTTGCCACCATCATTACTCTTGTGAAGTAATCAGAGACAGATTCTCCGTTCTTCATCTCCAACAGCTCAAAGTTCCTCCTCAACGTTTGTAGCTGTGCACGCTTCACTCTTGAGTTGCCTTGATACTTCGTCTTCATTGAATCCCACAGTTGCTTGGAAGTATCCTTCAGCGTGATCGTCTTGAGGATTGATTTGTCGATTGCGCTGAAAAGATAATTCTTTGCTTTGAGATCCTTCAGTCTTGCCTCAGCAAGAGCTTTTCTCTGCACCTCAGATAGTGCTTCCTCACTTACAGGTTCAGTAACTCCCTCCATCACCACACCAAAGTACTCTTTTGATTTCAAAAGATTCTCCATGAGAAGACTCCAGTGATCGTAATCACCATCAAACCTTGGTATGCTTGGTTGCCCAAAGTTACTCGAATCTCCCATTTCACTCACCCGTGTTTCTCTTTCTCACTCGTGTTTCCCTTCACTCAATCAAACCAATGCTCTGATACCAAATTTGTTAGAATATAGAGATCACACACAAGAATGCTGAATAGTTCGATAGTTTTATTAGCAAAGATACTTGGCCTTTAAATAGCCAAGACCAAACAACTCAGTCTTACAACAACTTGAAACAGAAAATGCAGGAAACAGACTCACAACTAACCGAGAAACTCGTTCCACTAATTGACTCCTAAGAAGTCGAAACTTATTGACAAAACAAAAGACTAAATCAAACCCAACATAATGATTTTGCTGAAACAGCAAATATCGTTTTACACTTTTGTTGTGGTCATGCTCGTTGTAATCTTTTGTTCAATTTTTTTAGTTTCGTTTACAAGAGTGTTTGTATTATTAGTATCAAAACGCAGAGTCTTTTCCTTTATTGGGTCAACTTTTCGAATTTGGTTAAAGACCAAATTACCTTATAGGCCCAAAAGAAACGGGTTCAGACCCATTTCTACTGAATCTTATGAGAACCGGTTTAAATCATCTTAACCGGTTTAATCCGAGAATTGCTGAATTGCTCGTCGTCACCTCCTCTCTCTCTCTCAAGACTTGCGAACTCTTCTGTGATCTGATCCAATTGTCAATTTCTCGGGGGGTTTTGAAAATCCTAATCTCATCATTTCTCATGGAAGTTACTAAAAAAGCGAAACCAAGTTGTGGAGATGCGATTAGCAATCTACCAGACGATCTTCTCTGCCGAATCTTATCTTCCCTTTCGACAAAGGAGGCTGCTTTAACATCGGTTCTCTCAAAGCGCTGGTCTAATCTGCTTCTCTCGATACCTATTCTCGATTTAGACGACTCCGTGTTTCTAAATCCCCAAAAGGGTCGACGAAAAACTTGTTTTTTCAAGGCTTTCGTCGATAGGTTACTGTCTCTACGTGTCGAGACTTCATCCCCTGTTCAAAGAGTGTCTCTCAAGTGTCGTCAAGGAGGTGTTGCACCAGATTGCATAACCATGTGGATACTAACAACTGTAAGGGATCTTGGTGTCTTGGATCTTTCTCTACGCATTGATTTTGGAATCTTTCAGTTGCCGTTTAATGTCTTTAGGAGCAAGGCTTTGGTAAACCTTAGAATCGGAACAATGATACGTCTTGCTCTGTTTCCTTCAGATGTTGTTGTTTCTCCAACGCTTAAGTCTCTTGTTCTTGATTTAGTTGAGCTTCGTAATGATGATAAGGATGATGGGTTTAAACAGATTCTATTAGCTTTTCCTTCGTTACAAAGCCTGCGGATTCATGAAGCGAACAAGTGGGAGTTTTGGAATGGGTTTGCTTCTTCTACTCGAACGCTCAAGAGTCTTGTATGTAGAAGGGATGGTACTGATTGCTGTGCTCCTAAACCTTGTGTTTCGTTTGATACTCCGAGTCTTGTTTACTTGGAGTATACTGATGTGGTTGCGGATAAGTATGAGAATCTGAAATTGGACAGCCTTGTTGAAGCTAAGATTGATTTTCAATTGACACCTTTTCAAATCATGCGCAAACCAAATAGCATTGGTTTTGTTCCTGGTGATGTCACAACCTTTTACAAGGCGATTAGAAATGTCAAGATCCTCTGCTTATCTCCGGATGCTTTAGAGGTCAGTCTTCTTGCTTTTTATTATGACCTGTGGGTCAGTAAACAATACAAAAAGATTTGATTTTTTTTGGTTATGTGTTTCAGGCGCTCTATTACCGCGGTGAAATGATACCATTGTTCAAAAATATGCGTTCTTTATCTCTGGGAAGCGATAAACCTCATGGTTCAACATTCATCTTCTGGAAACTGCTTCCATCTATGCTCAACAACTCTCCTAATCTAGAAACTCTCATCATCAAGGTATTATTGCAAAAGAAGCTACATGTATGATACTAACTCTGTAATCTACAATGATATTTTCTCCAACGTGTATCTTTGGCAGGGTCTAGTGCACTATGTTGCTGAAGGATGGGAAGATTTGATTCCAATGGCCCGTGTCTGCTTTTCCTGGGACAATGTCTCTGCTTCTTTGTCATCATCTGCAGTGAAGGTTTTAGAGATCACTAGGTATAAAGGAACTTGTCAAGAAGTTAACAAAATGAAGCATTTTTTGGGGAAGTTATCGCGTCTTCAAATGGTTAGGGTTCATCATAAAGCAGTGAATGATGCAGAAGAAAGTCGCCTCATGAAAGATCTTTTGCTTCTTCCCAAAGCTTCCAAATGCAAGATCCAATTCATGAAGGAAACTGTTTGAATTTAGTTGTCTGTATATAAATGTAGCTGGTTGACAAATCTTAGTAATCGTTCTCGACATTTATCTTTAGTCTTTACATGTCTTTTTGTTATCGTGGTACGAATGTAACGAGAGCTACATAACTTTGAGATTAAGTGGAATACCTTAAACACTACATATTCAAATAACAAAATTACTGGGAAAATTTCTGCAAATAAAATCTCGCCCTAAAATCAAAACTGACAAAACTTGCCACGCTCTCGTCTACAATTGCAAAGCCCTAAAATTTTTAATTCTCCCGCAAGATAATAGTTTCTGAATTCGGCTCTTGGAATCTATCAATCGTCGTCGGATTCGATAAAGTAAGTTTCCATAATCATTCTTCTTCTCTGATCTTGCAGATTAGTAGTAGTCATAGTGATTGTGGAATCTTTTTTTTGTGTGTGTTGCTCTCAGGCTCTAAAAGTATCGATCTTTCACGGTGCAATCATGAAATCTGTTTCCAAAGATGTGATCAGCGATTTGCCGGACGAACTTCTTTGCCATATTCTGTCGTTGCTTACTACGAAAGAAGCAGCTTCAACCTCGATTCTGTCGAGAAGATGGCGTAACCTACTTGCGTATGTTCCAAACCTTGAATTTGATGACTCGGTCTTTCTGCATCCTGATAAGAGGGTTAAGAATCCTCTAGATGAGGCTGGTTTGTTTGGTTTCGTATACATGGTTAACAACAAAAGGTTGAAGCTTTCTACAAGCTTTGTGGATTTCGTGGATAGGATCTTGGATTTACAAGGCAATGCTGCTCTGGACAAATTCTCTCTAAAGGTGGTAGATGATCATGATCCTGTTGATAAACATAGTGTCATTCCTTGGATTCACAAGGTCTTGGTACGTGGTTTATCTGATCTTCGTCTAGTCGTGGATTTGAAGGATTGGAGCTCTCGGCTTCCTAAAAAGATCTTCTTGAGCGAGACTCTGGTTAAGCTGACTCTTGAGATTAGAGATGGCCCTTGCATTGATGTGAAAGATGTTCATCTTCCAAAGCTTAAGACTCTATATCTCAAGTCAGTTATGTTTGATGATAGGGAAATTGGGTTCAGCAAACTTCTTTCTGGTTGTTACATCCTTGAAGAACTTGTTCTCGATCATATAGGGTCGTGTCTTTGGGATTCTTGCTCTGTTTCTGTCTCGACTCTCAAGAGGCTGACGAGTTGTTGCAAGAACGTCAAGTTTTGGGATCCCCACTGTGAAGATCCAAATAGTGCGTCTTTTGATACTCCAAATCTTGTCTACTTGGAATATGCTGAAGCCATAGCCACCACGTATCCGAAAGTGAACTTTGATTCGCTTGTTGAAGCCAAAATCGATATTTGGATGACAGAAGATCAGATAGAAGCAGTAGGTTTCGGAGACAATGAGGAAAACTATATGGTTGGCAATGCAGCAGCTTTTATAGTTGGTATCAGCAATGTTCGAGTCCTCTACCTATCTTCCGACTCTCTCGAGGTGTGTATTATTCAATTCTCATCTTTCTTCTAACCTTTCTCATTCTTTATAAGGATTTGACCCTATGATTGCTACGGAGTGATGATAACTTAGCTGATAATGAGATGGTGGTTTTGGTTTCAGGTACTCACGTATTGTTGCAAACCAATACCAGTATTCAACAACCTGACTCATTTAACTATCGTGAGTAACCCAAAAGTTGGTTTGAAACCATTAAAACCTATCAAGAATTCTCCAAAACTCGAAACTCTCTTCGTCTGAAAGGAAATGCTTGAGCTTCCAAAACACTTTAAAGCAACTTAACGCTGAAAGCTTGCAATATGTTCAGGAACTCCTTCACGATACAGAAGGAAATCACATGCTATTCATCAAGTTCGGACGAAGATATCAAAATTTTCATCAGTGATGTGAAAAATAGAAAAGATAAATAGAGAAGGTCAACTTTGGAGACAATGCCAAATGTTCAACAACTGGTTTTATACTATGGAGTGAAAGTGTCATCGCAACTTCAGATGCTTAGTAGGTTAGCTTCACCAAAGTGCAAGATCCACCTTATCCCTAGTAACCACCTCAAAGCGTATCAACTAGAATTGCCACTTGGGTATTGACGAAATGAGTTGTTCCTCTTCATTTAGGAGAACATTTATAGTTTCTACTTTGTGGTTAAATAAAACCATAATATGTTCTACAAATTCTTCATATACACTTGCTGAAAGATATACACTAACCAAGATTAGTACAGGTTGTTCCTTCTTTTGTTTTAGCATGAATTTTTATATACATGATAACTTTTATCTTTTAGTTTTCGACAATGAGACTTTCGTATTTTGTGATGTTTAAGTTTATCTCCTCTGTATTTAAATTATTCTAATGCAGTGGAAAAACAAAACTAAAAGCAAACCTTACTATGGAAAAGTCAGGAGTCGTGGTCTTCGCCATACTAATGATAAAATCACAAATCTTGATAGATAATGACTTGCTTTTATTCTTTTTATGTCATAATGAAAATTATGGAGTGTCCCAATAAAAACAAACTTCTTTACCCAACTTTTGGGTAAATCCCTACTATTAATCGTAAAACATTGCCTGAAAAAACCTTTGTTTTGTAAGAATTTACAATACAATGCCATTGCAATTATGACCAAATTTCCGATTTTTAAAAGGGTACAAAGGAAATTTCCAACCCCGTGGAAACGGATAAAGACGCGGATCTTCCTTGACCCGTTTTAGTTTATCTGGATCTTAAACGTTCATCCTCACCGTCAAAGAAAACATCATCCTAACCGTTTGTTTTGTTATTTTTTCACGAGGTCAACTAATGGATCATGCGGCCCATGTTGAAAACTCATTCTTAAAATTATCCAATATTCATGGTATCCCTATGAATATGGTAACCCAATACGTCCCATATTCAAATCAAAGATACGTATAATTTATTTATCGGAATAAATATAACAAATTATGGTAACCGAATTCTGTTATGGAATATACCATAGACTCTGTTAGTCGAGAGATTTACGTCATTTTTTTTTTTATAAACATCGTAATTATCGTCTGAATATGGGACGTGCAACCCTAACTCTCACCACCTATATAATTAGCTTACTTTATTCTTAACCAATACAGCACAAACGTGTATTTACCTGTAAAACATTACAAATTACCATTTTATCATAATATGACTACTCCGGAAACTAAAAAAGATTTACAAGATCCTATACTAAAGGCTTGGTTCGATCTAAACCGTAATTGTGAGGTAGCAAGACAACTCACTCTCGAGGAGCTACCTGCGTTTTACATTTGGGATCCTAAAGGAAAATCTTTTCAAAGGAGGAAAAGAACAGTCAATAGCCGAAGAACTACGTCTATTTCAAGTAAGTTTAATGGAAATATATCCCTTAAACTTCTTTTCCGTTTTCTGACAGGACCAAAGAGCGATGAAGAATTACGTACTTATGATGGAGTTGTTTATCCATCATACAAGGAAGCATGTCTTGCACGAGGATTAATATAAGATTGAAGAATTGGTGTTTTAATTTTTTACTATTTTTTCCCGTTTCAGTTTTTTATCTATTCCTCTGTTTTTTTTCCGTTTCCGTTTCAGTTTTTATCTTATCATGTAAAAGTTATAATAAATTAGAAATAATATATTTTCTATTATGGTGCATGTAATCAATATTTTTCTACCTATACAAATTACGACAGTCATCACAGACCATAATCATAAATATAAATCAGGAAGTAAATTCGAAACCATATAATTAGAAGAAACCCGGAAATATAATCAACAGGACAAACCAAATGGTTTTGATTGACTGAACAAGGAAAATGAATTGGTCGAAACAAACTCAATATTCACATCCCATATCCTCACCAATATTCATTTTCATTTAAAGTATCCCATATCCTCACCTATTTAAGAAAAGGATTTCAGAGATTGAATAAGTCATAAGTTTAATTTGTAGTCATGAGAGTTAGATTTTTTGATCGAATAAATATATTAAAAACATTTACTTTAACTGTTCCAGTTTTCAAAATTAGACTTATACCCAAATTTTAAGTTTCTATAGAACAATTACTTATTATTTTTGATCGATCATATGGCAAATCCAAAATTGTTCTGTTTTCTATATTTTGTATCTTATACCGTAAATTAAGTTGATTCTAATTAATTCTAATTTTATTCTAATATCCCAAATTGTTAGCAGCTACTTCTTTACTCCAGTTGATGTAAAGGAAGGTAATTTATGGTAAATTGATTCTAATTTTCAAATATACCGTTAATTAAGTTGTAAATATATGGAGGTTCAATATCTCACTAACCAAATTTGATACGTATCGAAATATTTTTATGGAAGTTGTTAATATATGGAAGTTCAAAAAGATTTTACTATCCATATATATCCTTCTTTTCTAAAATTATCGGTATATTTATAACAAAATATATTATCCGAATATTGTTATTCAATAAATCTTGGACTCTGTTAGTCGAGAGATTTCTGAAAATCATCCTACTTATCTTGGCGTATATTTTTAAAATCACCGTAATTATTGTTTATCTGTTGATTTCATTTTTTTAACATTAATATAAATAGTAGGGTCAAAATGTTAACAAATACACAAAACCTATTGCAAAAAGATACAATGTTAGCCTCACCTCTCCCCATTTCTCCTCTAAAGTCTCTCAGGCCTTATCGCACGAACTGGCTTATAAATGTGAAGATTTTGCATCTGTGGAGGCAATACAACGTTAAAGTTGGAGAAACTATTGAAATGTTTTTAGTAGATTCTTCGGTTAGTAATCATTCTTTATTTTCTTATATAGTTCATATAATTATACTACTTATAATTTTTTTTTAAAAATATATTTTGTAGGGTGATAAGATAGCAGCTACGGTGAAAAGGGATCAGATCATGAATTTTCAGCGAAAACTTCAACAAGGAAATTGGAACCTAATTTCAACTTTTAATTTATCTCCTATTTATGGGTCAGTCAAGCTATCTGAATTGAAGTGGAAGATTGTCTTCACATCCAGGACAAGTGTTAACCCTTCTGAAAATATATCTGATGATATGTTTTTTTCATTTGCATCTTATGATGCTGTCCTCTCTGGGAAGCAAAATGAAAATTTGTTATTCGGTACGTTTATTATGTTACATTTACGAATGATATAACCTATTTAGTTGGTCTAATTTATTCAACATGTTTTATCTCAGATTTCTTTGGTCAAGTTGTCGATTGTGGTGAAATCAAAGAAATAACTACGACAAACAAACCAACAACAAAAGTTGACTTCCACTTGAGAAATTCGGAGTACATATTTAAATATATGTTTTTCATATTTTTGTATCTTATAATATAGCAAATCGCCAATTTTGGATTTTTAAAGATTCCAATTTTCACAGGGATACACGTGTTTTGTGTACTCTTTGGGGTACCTGCTCCCAAATAATTAGTAAAGCTTGCCAGAGTCCACCGATGGTATTGTTTTCTGCTTAATTAGGTTTGCTAAAGTTAATCAGTACAATGGTAAGTGCTTTGACATTATACTATATTTTGACATTTTTATCTATTTTATTAAATTAGTTTGAATAACAATTCATATAGATGTTTGGAGTGTTCAAAATCATTGGGACTGTTCTCAAGTTATAATTAATCCAGAAATTACTGAAGCTGAAGATCTAAGGAAACTGTGAGTTTTTTCCTTCAAATTTTCATATATATATAGTAAGTTTGTATATCAATACATACGGTAATGTTCTACTTTTATCTTAGGCTTTCCAATGATGGCTTGCAATTGACGATCATGGATTCATTGCAAAAGAAAGTGTTTTGGCAAAAACCTAAAAAGGAAGAATTAGAAGAATACCCTGTGAAGACTATCCAAGAAGTCCTTCATGCATTTGAGGTATATTTTTGGCAAACATTTTTAGGTTTCATTGTATTGTTATAAATTTAGAAAAATTAAATTTCTTATGAAACTTTATAGGTAGGGATGTGTCGCACTACCTGTACAATAACTGAAGTCGATAGAGACTATTCTTGGGTCTATATGGCGTGTAAGAAATGCAACAAAAAGACCATCCTCGAGCAAGGCATTAAGTTGGAAGATGAAAAGAATAAACCAGCACCAAAGTTCTATTGTGAGGTTTGCTGTCAGTATGTTAAAAACGTCTCCCCCAAGTAAGTTAGTTATACGTATTTTTATTATCATAATAACTAAGTTCACAATATAATTTTACTGATAAGACTGGAGAAGCAAAATGTATTTATATTTTAGATGTTCCGTATCTGGTCCTTCTTTGATAGTTATTTTTAATAGTTCAACATAAAACTATATTTAGGTTCTGGATTTATCTTAAAATTAAAGACAATACTGGAGAAGCAAAATGTATGGTGTTTGATAGCTTCGCTGCTGATATGGTTGGAATGCAATCTTCAGAACTTCTTAACAATAGATATGACTTGGTATATCATCATCTTTATCCTAATATCTTGGTTTTTTAATTTTATATCCTATTGTTTTAGTTCCGTAACCAATTGCATGATAACAATCTCTTTATTTATATCTATAATAGCTGGAGGATCCTGAATCCATCCCTGCCGAAGTTAAAGCTTTAGAAGGGAAAACTTTCGAGTTTCTCCTATCTATTGAGTTGAAAAATATTAGGGGGAGCTCCATCACTTACAACGTAGCTGCATTATGCTCTAAAGGGTTGAACTGTGATTTAGAGATTGTCCCTTCAGATACTTATATAGATCCCTCTTCAATAATGTCTGGTGGTCAGGTATTAATATTTTTATTGTTTATATACTTTGGAGGTAGAAGTTTTATATTATGTTTCAAGTTGGATGTTTGTTTATTACATTGTAGGGTTCATTAATGATTACTGATGGAAGTGAGCCATCAGATTTGGATGCTTCAACCTCTTCCACTCCATCATCAAAAAGAGGTTCATCAAACGAAACCGAAGGAGAGGACCAATTATCTACATCCAAAAAACATTGCTCTGGACAAAAAGTGGAAGATTCTACTGCTGCTGGTGTTTCTAAGGAACTTAACAATTTGTTCACTTAATTTTCTTTTGATTAAGACTATCTATCCACTTTGAGACTTTGAAATTTCATATTGATTTTGGTTATGGTTTTCATTTTCATGAGTTCTTTGTGAGACTATTGGTGTCATTGTTTTTTAATATTCTGCTTCTTTTCAATTTATACACTTATTCCTTTGTTTCCTTATCTATTCACTTTGAGATTTTTTATATTTATACATTGGTTTGTTATTGTTTTCATACTTTATACGTAAACTTATTTTTTTATAATCAGTTAAAATCTTAACTTCTGTTACTTTAATGAATAAAGCTGTAACAACTGCATTATACTATATCTTTTATACCTAATTATGAATACACATTTTTGCATGTGAAACAATTGTAAGATGTGATCTCTATTTGAGTAACACATATACGAACACATCAACATATAAATTCGTACTCAATTGTCATGTCAAAACTTTTCTCATGCATTCAAAAAGAGATCACGTTACAAACAGTTTCACACATCACGACTATCTAAAAAGCTACCATCACAGATGATTAAAACCAAAAAACTGTAACATATATAAAAATACAGCTTCAGTTGTTAAGTGAGGATATTTCACACATCTCAAATATGTGTATTCGAGCTAAAGGTATCCTGCTTTATAACTTTAATAAAATTGATTCGACAAGTCAATCAATATTCAGAATCATATCTTAATATATCTCACTTTTTAAAAACGTATAACCAAACCCTATCAATTTAGTTGTTTTTCAGTTTGTTTATTTGTCCTTATCTGTAACCAGACTATTATTCTTAAAACGAATCTACACTTTAGAATAAAATAATTCTGTATATTATCAAGTAATATTATTAGAAAATCTGTAATAGTCGTACAACTATATCTTAGGGAATCTGCTACAACTTAAAAATATCAAGAATATAGTAAATAATTTTACCTAATAATATTTTAGGTAGTAATCAAATATTATCTTTCTATACAATGTATATATCAATCAAATAAATATACTATTTATACCGTGTTAGTTGATTCATCTTAATCCGGTCAACCAACTATTAATACAAAATCTTAACTTTCCATATGTTTTCAAAAATGGCGATATGTACAATGAATATTTACTATCCTCTGAATATAAACACTTGGTTTTCACTCTTTTTGAAAACAGTAAAACATGCAGATTTGACAACTCATCGAATTTAGAGATAAATCAATAAAATCTAAAAAAATAAATTTGCTCTATAAAAACAAACCATATGTGAAGTCACTTTTCATTAACCTAAAACACTTATTATTTCACCACGATATCTTCTCTTCACGAATATGGCTAATTTTAGCAGATTAACCACCATATATCCGTCCAATGATCTAAAGTGGAACGTGTGTGTGAAGATCCTAAGGATGTGGCGTAAAACAGATGATGGGGAAGACTCTCTCGAGTTGGTTGTATGTGATGTATTCGTAAGTTTTGCTACTTTTTATCATTGATTTACGACCTAATTAACATATATATATATATATATATATATGACTTTGTTTTTTTCTTATCAATTTTCAGGGGACCAAGATGGTAGTAACTATACCGAAATGTCTTATTGAATTTTTCAAGTCTGACATCCAAGAAGATGCATGGAAAGTTTTTTCCGCTTTTGACGTCATAAACTGCAACAGACCTATCCGTATTACTGAAGGTTACTATCGGATCGTGTTTAGGGAAGATACCATTGTGGAAGATACTGACCCACGTTCTAACAATCATTTCATTGATTATGTGTCTTTTGATAGACTATATGATAGTTATCATGCTATAACTAATCGCTGCTTAGGTATTTTTTTATTTGAATTTACTTGTGATTTAACTTACATTAATTTTATGATTATGATATTTAATATAAACATTAATATTTTTTATAGATATCATGGGACGTGTAATCAATGTCCAACCATTGATCTATGTCGATGATCCAAGAGCTGTTCAATATGAGGAAAGGGCCCGAGTTTTGCGTTTCGATCTTAAAGACCAAAAGTAATTAGGACAAGAAGAAATAAATATCTCATGCAATTCGGAACCAAACCAACTATGAAAATCATTTTTTGAATTATCTTTTTCCATATTTACTAAATACAACTAATTCTAATTTTTTTTTCCTGTAGTCATGAAGTCATTCACTGTACTGCGTATGATGAACATGCCGACTACTTTCAACGTTATTGGATTCCTTCTTATACGACTCCTATCATAGGCGTTCTACGTTTCTGGAGGGCTAAGTTTACTCATGGAGGTACAAGCTAATTACTTTTTTTATATAGAAGTAGCTGTTATGGTTAAAGTTATTAATTTTAAAAATCTGAATTCTTCACAATAGGTCAAGATATCGAACTTTTGAGTGTTCCTGGAGTGTCTACTATTTATTTTGATCCTCCATATACTGAAGTAACTGATTTCAGAAACAGGTAAGCTTTAAAATTCATAATTTGTTGTTTACATACATACTTTCATCACTGATTTATTGATTATTACAATTTATCATTTTGATTATATATTATTATGATATGTTTCAGGGTCTCCTTTAATCTCGATAGTGATGATGACTTTATCTATTAAGGGAGAGCTTCAAGGGAGTAAATGATGGAGTCGTCGACTTTCAAGTTGCTTTGTAGTTTGGCTTTATTTTCTCTGTGTAATAAGAACCATTTTGTCTCATCGTGCTTACTTTCTCATGTTATTTTTAAAACTCGGTTATTTTAAGTTTTAATCTTAATATTTTCTATTGGTCAATTTTATATATATTATATATATTATAATAATATCTCCTTTTATTTGCTATTTAGATAAAATAATATGGTCATAGAGAACAATGACAAATCTTATGAATTTGTTTATACACATATACATAATAGATGTCATTTTAATAGTAGGGATGTCATGTTCTTTTAAAAACTCGGTTGTTTTAAGTTTTAATCTTAAAATTTTTTTATTGTTAAATTTTATATATATACTATAATAATATCTCTTAGTATTTGCTAATTAGATAAAATAATATGCTAATAGAAAACATTGACATCCGAGTTTAGTTGTTTATACACATATACATAATAGATAAAATAATAACGTACTTGAGTTTGATTAACAACACGAAAACATTTAGTTCACGGTGATCCTTTAGTTGTTTATACACATATACATA
Organism: Camelina hispida; assembly: GCA_023657505.1. Taxonomy (NCBI): domain Eukaryota; kingdom Viridiplantae; phylum Streptophyta; class Magnoliopsida; order Brassicales; family Brassicaceae; genus Camelina; species Camelina hispida. The sequence goes on along the minus strand of CP094633.1, from coordinate 18,220,116 downwards.
ATAGTAGGTATTTATTTAACATCACCAAAACGATCTAAATGTTTATAATTTGAAAGATGCATTGTGGACATATTCTTTTGGTTTAATTTTAAGCCGAGACTATGAGTATTTTTTGTGTTAATTGCTAAGGAATGGATGGTAAAACTTCAAAATAACTTTATTACATGACTTTGTAGTCAAATTTTTAATAAATTTAGGATAATTTTATTAGAAAGTTAACCAATGCATGGAGCTTTACCAGTCCAAACAATAAAAATGTCAGCCTTTCAAAGTCTTTGCTTAGATTCTTTAAAAATTGGACATTCCAATAAAAAAATGACTACACTTTATGATATCACTCCCATCAAACATAAATTTCATTATAGTAAATGTACACACAAGCTATTTTATATGTAATTTTTTTAAAAAGTATAATTCGGGTTTTTACGTTTTCAACCTTTAATAACTATTTCATTATAAAAATTGAATAACGTATAATATATAGATCCTTTCTACTCTTTTAACGTCTCATCTTTCATCTTCTTCCTTCTCTAAAACACAAAAATTCCCATTTAAAAATATGGTAGCATATATAGAAGAATTGGATCTGACATCTAATCGGGTTAGTGTTGCTGTCAAGTTAATCCGTTGCTGGACACCTGATCTCATATTTGGAGGATCAAACTTTAAGTTTTTGATTGTCGTTGATGAGAAGGTATTTTAATTGATCTTTGTTTTTTCGATAAAAACACTTTGATATATTTTTGTTATGCATGTTTTCAATATACTTTGATATCTTTTTGTTATGCATGTTTTCAATTAACTCTCCATATCATTCCCATGCTGAAAATATTTCTCTACTGTGAAAAAATGAGACAACAGGGAAAACGAATTGAAGCTAAAATCCCATTTCGTGATTACTTTGATCATTTCGTACATGTATTGGAAGAAGGAGAATGGTTTCTTCTTTATAATTTCGAAGTTATGGAAAATCAGCAATATTTCAGGAACTGCAACAATCCTTTCCTCTTATTGATTACAAATCAAACTCGAATCACCCCAATACCTCCCAGATGTCCAGGCAACTTTCTTCATTTAACAGATGCAATAACGCTTGAGAATGCTACAGAGAATGAGAAAAATTGTTGCGTTGGTAAATATCTTATTCTTTAAATTCTTTTTAAGAATAATAATTTTAATATTATAATTTTACTCATTATATGTTTTATGATTTTAATTTTTTCCTTTTATAATTTATGATAGATTTTTGTGGGATGGTGGTACGAGTCGAACCACGTATTAAAGTTCACTTTCTAGATCGTGAAGCTGGTTACGATGGTTATAAAGAGGTTCTTCGCTTTACAGTGAAGGACATCAAGTAAGTAAATTAAACTAAAAAATTTTTTTACAAACATCATTAGATCATTGCTATTTATAAAATATTATTAAGAACTTCGTATTGAAGCTAATCACTTTTTTGTGTGAAGTGGAGAAGAGATTAAATGTCTTGCCGTAGGTGTTACAGCTTTGGAATTTCATTATAAATGGGAACAAATTACTTCATGTCCTTCATATGGAAGCGAAGACATCATGTGTCTGCTTATGTTTTGGAGAAGAGCTTTCTTTGCCGGTATAAAGATATCTTAGTTTCAGTTTTAATATAAGGTAAAATACTAAGAGATATTAATCTTTACAATTTAATTTTTCAGGTAACGTATGTTTAATGTCTCAATTTAGATGTTCTATTTTTAAACTTGGAAACGAAGTCAGACCATTCACGACTGATCCTGCTCTGTAAGTTCAAAATATTCATATATTATTTGCAGTATCTCTTTACAATATATTGTTTTAAACATATTTTCCTATTTTTCTGCAGTCTCGCTTTTCATGATACATCAGATGATGAAGATTATCAGGGAGAAGAAGAATCAACTGATTCTAATTAATCAGTGTAACAGCCACTTTTTTTGTTACAAAATTTGATCGAATCTTTTGGTATTTGCTTATAATTAGTATAAGTTGTTGTAATTGTGAACCGACAATTCCGTCTTTATTATCGTTATCTCAACTCTACTATAATTTCTTTATTTGAATAACAATTTAATATATGTTTATATATTTAAACTTAAATTTTAAATAAAACGGGTAAGTTTTAACATATAGATTGTCATATAATTTCTTTATATGATCCTTAAAAGATTTTGTAAATATTCTCCAGTAATTTTGGCTAAACATATATTTAGTTATCCCAAACTATTTGGTAAAGAGTTCATTCGCTTAACATATACTGTCACATAATTTGGTGATAAATTAATAGACAGATTATTATTATCCCTCCTTAAGCGTTCTCTCATTAGTCCTACGAAGATATTTATTAATAAACAATCAATCACAATTGTTTCGTTTGTTTAGTTTTTTACAATGAAGAAGAGAAAAAATGATGAATCACATCGTATTCAAGTACAAGAAGGCCACCCAAAAAATCGTAAACTGTCTTCGGAAAATCAATTCCAAAGTCCAGTTACAGTATCACAGAAGCCTCAAACTGTAGTCAATATTAATTCTGTTTTTGGTAGAGTTCTAAATGATATTACAAATCGGCCATCTTCTCAAGTACTTTCCTCTCCAAGTACAAGTAACACACCTTCTGGTATTTTGATTCTCAATTTCATATTTACATTTTTTATTTATTCAATATATAAACTATATTAACTTCACAAACTAAATCGAACTTCTCTTTTAATTTTGTTATTTTCGTGTAGATTATAGGACACCATCTTCTGGCTTTTCAAATGAAGGCCTTTGTAACAAAGAGAGTCGCAGTAATATTTTTAATGGTAATTTAAAAAAATCTTAAATTCAATTCTAAGATTAAAATTATTGCTCATCTTCTTATTTTTATGATCATTACGTTTTCAATACCCGTTTCAATTCAATTTTTCCTTCAGGAAGTAAGCCCAATTTGGAAAAATGGATTTCGAAACAAACTTGCAACACAAGGATGAACTCATCTATCACTCCCATAGTTGACTCTATAGCAAAAATGGGACGAATTTCATCAACTCCATCAGGTATTTTAATCTAACATTTTTTTATAATTATTTTTATTTTTCTATTATATAGAAAACTAATTATTTCAAACCTTATACCTTATAGACAAACTGGTGCCAAATTACTATCAAAGTAATCATGCAAGTGGAAGTCAGTACAATCCCATACTTTCAGATGTTACTAATATACCCGAAAGGAATAATAGACCCTCATTTGAGGAAGAGATCAGTCCAGATAGCACTATAACTAGAGGTTATTTGTAATATGCGTAACTCTTTATTTTAACTACTACAATGTTTTTTCAATTTTTATTAACTCTCTTTTTATACACAGATCGAGTGTCGACTCAATCATCAAAAAACAACATATTTAGAAGAAAAGTTTCAAGCATCTCAAAAATGACAAATTTAGAGGAAGATGAAGACAATGAATATGAGCAGGTTGACTCAGATAGCGGTATAATTTCTTCATCCAATAATAAAAGTCTATATTATCTATTGTTAGACATTTATTTACGAAAATAAAATAATCAATCCATGTTTTGCAGATATTGAAGAAGAATATGATGATCAGGTGTTTTATTGTAGTAGTCAAGGAGAAGATGATTCATCATCATCTGAATATGCTGATGATGATGAAGATGTTGTTGATCAAACTACACCACAACTTTCAGCTGCTAATGATGCTAAACGACGTTATGATATGCTTACGATGTTTGAGGAAAGTTTTAAAAAAGTTTTTGGAACCTCAACTATTACTACAAAGAAGACTATTAATTTATGGGCAGGTATTCTTTAATATATATCATTTTTAGTATATTTATAAACAATTTAAATTTGAAAATTGTGGATGATAAATTAAATATTTGCAGGATATGCAGATGATGGTGATCCTGAATATAGTTGTCCTCATTGTGGTGCAATTTTTTGGTATGGAGAGAGGTTGCGAAGGAGAGTAAGAACTAATAATCCAGTCTATACTGGATGTTGTATGCAAGGACAAATTGTTCTACCTATGCTAAAAGAGTCTCCAGAAATGTTATGGAATCTACTAACAAATGAAGATGATTTGTCACGTCACTTCCAGGAGAATAGTAGACCTTATAACATGGTTTTCTCTTTTACATCTTTGGGTGGAAAGGTAGATCGTTCTGTTAAAAAAGGCCGTGGCCCATCCATGTTTGCTTTGCAAGGTGAAAACTATCACTTGATGGGTTCTTTAAAACCAAAGGCTGGTGATTATGCAAAGTTTCAACAACTTTATATAGTTGACACTGAAAATGAAGTCCAAAATAGAGTGAATGTTATGAGGTAATAAAATCATTGTTTTTTCCATTAAATACATTGGGTATATCTTATAATTTACTGGTGCAAAAGTTCCTGATGAGATATTTTTTTACAAAATGCAGCAAAGAAGGACGTCAAGTCAAAGTTGATGGGAAGAAAAAATTCAGGCCAGATCTTGTGGAAAGCTTAATCAAATTGTTGGACGAAGTTAATCCTCATGTAAGAGCTTTTAGAATGGCTAGAGATAGGTTTGATATGGAGAAAGAAGAATCAAACTTCCATATGAGGATTATCTCAAGTCGCATAACAGATGGTAGGCAATACAACATCCCTACAGCCTCTGAAGTTGCTGCACTGATTCCAGGAGATATTGATGCAAATATGGATAAAAGAGATATCGTCCTCCAAAAAGAAGTGGAAAATTACTAAGAATTCATGAATGCCATGTCGCATATCTAGCCTTACAGTATCCTTTGTTGTTTCCAAGAGGAGAAGATGGCTACAGACTTGGTATTAAGAAGACAAAGATAACAAGAGGAAGGATATCAAAGAAACAGTCAAAGAAAAAGAATTCAAATAAAAAAAGTCAGAAGGATGTAAGTATGAGGCAGTGGTTTGCTTATAGGCTTCAAGAAAGAAAAATTGAGAAGCACACCCTTCTAAGATCAAAGCGTTTACTACAACAGTTTATTGTTGATGCCTATACCATGATCGAAACAAATAGGCTAAGGTATTTAAAGAAAAACCAAAAGAAACTTCGAAGGACAAACAAGGAAGATTTGAGGAAAGCAGCAGAAGCTGGAGACGAGAATTTGAACAATCATGGAGACTCTTTCACGCTACCTTCTTCCTTTACTGGAGGACCAAGGTATATGAGGCAGAGCTACCTTGATGCAATGGCTACATGTAAGAAGTTTGGGTTTCCAGACCTCTTTATTACATTCACATGCAATCCTAAGTGGCCTGAAATTGTAAGATTTGTGAATGAGAGGAAGCTAAAGGCTGAAGATAGACCAGACACCATTTGCAAAATATTCAAGATCAAGCTTGAGAATCTAATGGATGACATCACAAGAAAACATATTTTTGGGAAAACAGTTTCAGGTTTAAATTCTTTAACCTTTATCATTTTTAATTAACCATTTACAGTTTCTTTAAAATCATTACATATTAATATATAACAAGATATATTATTTTTGTGCAGCTATGTACACAGTAGAGTTTCAAAAAAGGGGTCTTCCGCATGCTCATATCATAGTATGGATGGATCCGAAATGCAAGTTTCCTACTGCAGACGAAATTGACAAGTTGATTTGTGCTGAAATTCCAGACAAGGAAACAGATCCAGAACTCTACAATATAATATCAGAATGTATGATTCATGGTCCATGTGGTGCTGCTTACCCCTCATCTCCTTGCATGGAAGAAGGTAGCTGTTCAAAATTTTACCCAAAACCACATGTTAATACCACCAGCATTGACAAGGAAGGTTACCCGGTTTATAGAAGAAGAAATGATGAGCGTTTTATCGAGAAGAATGGTTTCAAATGTGATAACCGATATGTTGTGCCTTACAATCGGTTTTTGTTGGTCAAATATCATGCTCATATAAATGTGGAGTGGTGCAACCAAACAGGTTCAGTGAAGTACTTATTTAAGTATGTTCACAAAGGTAATGATCGAGTTGGTGTCATTGTTGAACCTAATAAAAAAAAAGGAACTGAAGAAGGTCAGAAGAATCTTCAAAATGAGAATACGCCAGCATCAAAAGACGAGATACAAGATTACTTCGATGGCAGGTAAAAACATTGAGTACATTCCTTCAATTTGTGTTTATTGAATTCATTGTAAATCAGCTTCTTTCAATCTTTTGAAGATATGTATCTGCGTGTGAGGCTATGTGGAGGATTTTAGCTTACCCAATACATTATAGGCAAACCGCTGTTGTCCCACTCACGTTCCATGAGGAAGGCAAACATCCTATTTATTTTCGGGACGGTGAGTCTGCACAGGATGTCATGGATCGTGACTCTCTTGATGAATCTCAGTTTCTTGCTTTATTTGAACTTAATAAACGTGATGAAGAAGCTAGGAAGTTATTATATGAAGAAATACCAAGCAAGTTTATATGGGATGGGAAGGAGAAAGTTTTTTACAAAAGGAAGACAAGAGCATTTGCTATAGGGAGAATTAACTACGTTCCTCCGACTATAGACGATGCATATCATTTGAGGATTCTTCTCAATTCAGTCAGAGGTCCTACCAGTTTTGATCACATTAAAACTGTCAATGGTGTCATACACAAATCGTATCGTGAAGCATGTTATGCTCTTGGTCTGTTAGATGATGACAAAGAATATATTGAAGGTATTAAAGAAGCACACTTCATGTGTTCTGCAAAGTACGTTCGTAAAATGTTTGTGAGGATGCTTCTCTCCGCCGTGCTAAGTGCTCCTGATATTGTGTGGGAAGAAACTTGGACTATGTTGTCTGATGACATATTAAGGCGTAAAAGAGAAGAACTAAAACGACCAGGTTCATTACTTTTACTATCTGATTAATATATATTTTTTAAAATAATTATTAAAGATGTAGTATAAAAATTAACTAATCTACATTATACAGAGCTTACATTGAGTGATGAAGAAAGGAAAATATTCTGTTTACAAGAGATAAACAAACAGTTGAAAAGAAATGGTTCTTCACTTGAGTTTTTTAAGACTCTGCCCCAGCTACACAATGATAATATTCCTGTCTTAAACCAGTTAATAGCTGATGAGCGTAGATTCATCAATCAAGCTGATTTAAAAAAGAATCATCTGGAGTGGTTAAATATGCTTACTCAAGAGCAGAAGAAGATATATGATGAGATCATAGACTCTGTTTTCAAAGATAAAGGTGGAGTATTTTTCTTATATGGTTTTGGTGGAACTGGTAAAACATTCCTTTGGAAAGTTTTATCTGCAGCTGTAAGGATAAGGGGAGAAATCGTTTTAAATACTGCTTCTAGCGGTATAGCCTCTCTTTTATTAGAAGGTGGCAGAACAGCTCATTCAAGGTTTGGCATTCCTCTTGAAGTTCATGATACATCTATGTGCAGAATGTCAAGGTCTTCTGATCTAGGTGAATTAGTCCAAGAAGCCAAGTTGATAATTTGGGACGAAGCTCCAATGATGAGTAAGTACTGCTTTGAGACTTTAGATAGAAGTTTGAAAGATATAATGCGTGATCCTGAAGATAAACCTTTTGGGGGAAAGGTCATTATTTTTGGTGGTGATTTCCGTCAGATACTTCCTGTTATTGTCGGTGCTGGTCGAGAACAAATTGTTAACTCATCGCTTAACTCATCTTACCTTTGGAATCAGTGTAAAGTGTTAAGGCTAACAAGAAATATGAGGTTGCTGCAAAATATAACTCCAAATGAAGCCAGGGAGATTGAAGAGTTCTCGAAATGGATTCTTGATGTTGGAGAAGGAAGACTTAATGAGCCAAATGATGGAGTAGTTGATATTGACATCCCAGAAGAATTGCTTATCACAGAAGTAAACTCTCCAATTGAATCCATCGTTAATGCAGTGTATGGTAATTCTTTACATACTCCCAAGCATTCGAGCTATTTTCAAAGTAGAGCTATTTTGTGTCCTACAAATGATGATGTCAACACTATAAACGACCACATGATATCCATTTTAGAAGGTTAGTAAAAGTTTAATCAACAAATTGTATACATATTATAACTATATGAGACTTCTTGATTTTGTCTACTCAATTATTTATAGTTTTGTTTCTATTGTTGATTTTGTTACAGGTGAGGATAGGGTTTACTTAAGTTCAGATAGTATTGATCCACAAGATACAAGGAATAAAGACAATCTTGCATATAGCCCTGATTTCCTAAACTCAGTTAGGATTTCAGGAGTGCCAAATCATGCTCTTCGTTTGAAAATTGGTTGTCCAGTCATGTTGTTACGCAATATTGATGCTCATGGAGGTCTAATGAATGGAACAAGACTACAGATTACACAAATGGCAGATCATGTTATACAAGCAAGAATCATCACAGGTACGAGAGTGGGTAAAATTGTTCTTTTATCAAGGATGGTATTAATACCATCAGATTCCCGTTGCCTTTCAAAATGAGACGTAGACAATTCCCGATTAACGTTGCTTTTGCAATGACTATCAACAAAAGTCAAGGTCAGTCTCTCTCAAATGTTGGTTTATACTTGCCCAGACCTGTTTTCTCTCATGGCCAGCTATATGTAGCCATGTCCCGTGTAAGCAGTAAATCAGGATTGAAAATCCTCATTACTGACCCAAAAGGAAAACCCGAAAAGAAAACAAGGAATGTCGTCTTCAAAGAGGTTTTCCAAAATATTTGATCCACAAAAATGCATAACTTCGTAAGACTCTGTTTTTTCTTTGTTTTCATTTTTTTAATTAAATTGATTTGTTCTTCCATTTAATAATTTAATCATATATATATATATATTTTTTTTGCAGGGTTTCCTATTTAATTTCACGTTATAATAAATTTCTATATCTTTATTTTTTTTATGTAATCCACAAAATACTTTTTATGTTTCTTATAGACATATTTATTTTCCTTTACTTAATGTGATTCACACATACGTTTTATCTTTGAAATCCTACTATTATATTTTATTAATTATTCAGTAAAATAGCTACATTCATTATATTCGTTATAAATTTGGTTTAATCTAATTTTCCAAGCTTAAAAATTTACAATTTAAAAATAAAATTTATTAGATACCTTCGAGTGGAGGCTAGAGGCCAGATTTAATTATATAAGAACGGAAAGGTGTCTATGTCAATCTTAGGATCTGAATGGTGACTGCGGTCAGGGCCGTCAAATCCGTCAGCGGTTTAGACTGTCCCAAAAACATGCCTGCCAGCAGGCCTGAAAGGACCAAGTTTATTTGTACATAAAAATGATCTGCAGTTAGAAGTCAGCGGTTTTCTTTCTATTATCTTTATACCGCACCACTGCGGACTGTATTTAATGAATTGTATTAATAATTTCAAGTCATAATAAACATTTTGTCCCGTGCGATAGCACGGGTTACTACCTAGTAGAAATTAAAAACGATCCTTGGTTGTTTAGGTACCAAATTTTATGTGGATATTATTATTTCTGTTCGTTTGGATAAACTTCTGATGAGGATTACATAACAAATTAAACCAGAGTGATTTACCGTACTTGTTCCTTTCCGTAAAATCTTTATATGTAATCACTAAAAGTATAATTTTTCTGGGTAGAAGAAGGGGAGGTAAATCCTCCCCAATTTCTTAAAAATACTTATATAATCACAAATATATGTAATAATTAGACGTAGAATAATCCTAAATATAAATCTATGAATTTTAAGCCCCTTTAACCAAAAAATAAAAAGTCTTTGAAGTTGATCAACATATATAGTTCCCTAAATTTTGTTTCTTTTTGTTAATTAGTTCCATAAACTTGAGGAGATAGATTTTATGGAAGAATCCTACTTAGTCAAAAAAAAATAATTTTTTAAAAATTTAGTTGCAAAATATCCGCAAAGAAATTGAAGTTAAACAAGATCCTCTTCAAGTAAGGTCGTAATTAAATAATATACTAAGATAATTTCCATAAAATCAAAAACAATATCCGATATTGAATTGAAACGCAACCCGCATGCTTTGTGTTTGGTTAGTTCATGTTTTCATACAGAGCAAGATCTTAATACCATAAAACCATTGCCAAAAAAAAAAAAAAAACCAAAAAACAAAATACAAATGCTTTGAGTAATTTTGATACTGCTTTCTCTCTCGTGTTTGATGAGTCTTTAGTTATGAAAGGAGAGTTTATGCATTTGAGATGTGCTGGTCATATCATTAATTTGATTGTGAGAGACAGGTTGGCTGAAGGAGATGAGAATGTAGTTGCAATCAGGAATGTTATCTCGTATTTTTATGTAACCTCCGAAACCCAATTTAGGATGGGTGTCGGTCGACACCACTAATTTGATTGTTGTTCGGTTTGTTACGAAATTACTCGGTTTAACATGGTTTAGATTTTTAGAGAAACCTTAAGTCTTTTAAAGGCTCGACAAGCCTCTTTCCTTTGCCCGAGTTGGTTTTGGCTCTTCTAGGAGAGAAAGAGAAAGAGAGAGAGAAAGGTTGTGAGTTTGATCCTGAGAGAAAAGGGATCCTTAGGAGGGTTAAGAGGAGTATAAGGGTCTGTTTTGGGGGTTTTCAAGGATATGAGATGGAGGTGTCGTGGTACTGGTGTGAGGGAGGTTTCTGTGCTGTTGTTCCTTATCTCGTTTGTCCTAAATCTCTCTCTAAATGAAGGTGAGTGCATAACCATGGCTTATCTGAGCAATTAGGGGTTATGTGATTTGATTTGGTGATTGTGTGATTGATTCCTTGTATGTATAGCCTAGTAGATGAGAAGACGGGTTGGCTGAAGGAGATGAGAATGTAGTTGCAATCAGGAATGTTATCTCGTATTTTTATGTAACCTCCGAAACCCAATTTAGGATGGGTGTCGGTCGACACCACTAATTTGGTTGTTGTTCGGTTTGTTACGAAATTACTCGGTTTAACATGGTTTAGATTTTTAGAGAAACCTTAAGTCTTTTAAAGGCTCGACAAGCCTCTTTCCTTTGCCCGAGTTGGTTTTGGCGCTTTTAGGAGAGAAAGAGAAAGAGAGAAAGAAAGGTTGTGAGTTTGATCCTGAGAGAAAAGGGATCCTTAGGAGGGTTAAGAGGAGTATAAGGGTCTGTTTTGGGGGTTTTCAAGGATATGAGATGGAGGTGTCGTGGTACTGGTGTGAGGGAGGTTTCTGTGCTGTTGTTCCTTATCTCGTTTGTCCTAAATCTCTCTCTAAATGAAGGTGAGTGCATAACCATGGCTTATCTGAGCAATTAGGGGTTGTGTGATTTGATTTGGTGATTGTGTGATTGATTCCTTGTATGTATAGCCTAGTAGATGAGAAGATTGTCTTATTAAGTATTTGTTATAATACTTACGCATCTCAATTGTTGTTTGTGTTGTAAATAAATAAGCAAAAATATGTTTGATCCTAGTAAGATGCTGTATTTTGCAAAAATTTGTTTTGCGGAGTTACTTGGTGAAGAGACTCCGCTAGTGATAACTCTCTAATTTACATGTTTTTAACATCATTTTTTGTCCATATTTTGCATTGTTCATACCCTTAACTTAGCATTTTTAGGTCATTTATTGTAGGAATTCACTTTTAGGCCATTTAGGATGTTGCATTTTTGCATTTGCATATTTTGGATGAAAACAGGTGCTTAAGAACCTAAAATGGGGGAAAACAAGGACAAACCGACCATGTACCCGAAAGGGCCATCGAGCTGGAAGAACAAGTCCGAACCCCAACACGATCGAGGAGGATCCAAGAGCTGGAAGAACAACCCAAAGATCTACTCGAGGAGTAACCCGACCTCATCCTCGTGTACCCCATCGAGTAGACCCTCGGGCATGACTGGGAAGCTAGGTCAAAGGGGTTTCCATATAAAAACCCCTCCTCTCCTTCCTCGCAAACGAGCACGCCGCAGACCCTCAAACTAGAGAGCGAGAGCTTCTGTGAGAGAACTGAGCGACTCAAAACACTTTTCTCCTTTTTTTTTAGATTTTATTTCATAACGTTTTATCATTTCTTTAGATTTCTATCTTGTATTCTTACTTCTCTACTCTACCTTTTATTATAATGCAATTTTCGTTCATATATGTTGTTATGTTTCTTGATATGATTTCCGAGTAGTGTAGTAAAGTTTCTAGGGATGAGATAGATGATTTTGTGTTCTTGATCGGTTAGAATGTCTTAGTTGATTGTATATGTTTAATAGATTTCCTTCTAGATTGGTGTTCTTAATGCTGTCAACAAACCGAGAGGGTGAGATTAGATCTAAGGTGTTTTACCACCGAGAGGTGTAAATGAGATGCTTTAATCAACCAATGCTAGAGATTTACTCACTTAGCCTAAGAGATTAGATGAGTAAGGGGTTTACTGACAATAATGAATCGGATCTTAATGCCTGCTTGGTCATGTTTCTCCAACGAGAGTTGGGTAGGGGAGTGATCAAGGCTGATTGTTTCTATCACGAGAGTGTTTTAACAAGATTTTAGAGATTCATTGTCTAGGAAATATTTGCTTGAGGCATGTAATATATCTGTACTGGTCAGGAATGCTTAGGATTTGATTACCCCATTCTTAGAAGCTTTCGTATCTTAACTTTTTGCATTTTCATACCTTACTCGATCCCTTACCCGAATAGGTACAGGATCACCTGCTTCAAGTAACCACTTGAGTTGTTCATACCATCTTTGCTTACGCAATCACCCCACCCGATCATGTACTCGAATGCTTGCATCGAGTACTTAGGTCGTGTGGTTCTTTGTTTATATTATTTTCTTTTATTATTTTAGGACTGTTAGATAAACCCCCACTATTGCTTGGCTTGACTTGCATTGTTCTGATTGCATCTTTCTTGCTAGTATAAACAACCATTTGGATTGATAACCCTTTGTACTACAACTGCATAGGGAATTGATACCCTGGGTGAAAATCCGCTTATCAATTTGGCGCTGTTGCCATTTGGTTGAATTTTATTTTGCTACGTTTAGTATTTCAGCACTTGCTAGATCAATTTCTTTTATTTATATTGGTACGAAATCTGACTTGTTTGCTTTCGCTCTTGTCTGTTTTGAATCTCAGGTACAACCCGAGCACCCACACGACCCGTCACTCGATCACCTGGATCGGGTTGACCCTCGTGTACACACTCAGTCACCTACATGTGCATGCAAACACGATCCAGAGGTAGCCACAGTCTGATGGCAATTACAATGAGGAGTATGATCGCAATGTGAGATCTACTGGAGAGGAAGATGCCAAATACAAGAGGGACATGAAAGCCCTCAATGACAAGCTCGATAAACTACTCAGCCAGCAGCAGCATGTTCATGCAATATCAGAGGAAGAGCAGTTTTTACAACAAGATGGGGAGACTGTACAAATAGAGGATGCTAACTATATCAACAACCAAGGTGGTTACAACAAAGGGTACAACAATTACAGGCTGAATCCGAATCTGCCCTACCGAAACCCGATACACAGCCCAATACCCCCATCTAGTTCCTCATCACTGGATTTGCTATCCGTAATGCACACAGTCCTATCCAATCAGAAAACCGACACGATACACATTAATACAAGATTCGATGATCTTGCCTACCGTCTATCAGCCAATTTCCAAGAACTACACAACAAGTTTGATGCCTTAGGATCTCGAATTCAGGTGCTTACAGATAACTTGGCTTCCACCTCAAAAAGTCCTACGGAGTCTGCAAACGCGATTGCCCTACGGAGTGGCCGGCAATTACCACCTCGAACAGCACCACTTAACATCACTGAGGACATCAATGATTTAGATGGGGAGGATCTCCGAGAATCGACCACCTCTGCTGAACCACCAAGCCACTCCCCAGAACAACCCGACCCTTCACCCAACCACACTACTCGGGTAGATGATTGGATTGACCCTCCAGCAACTCCGCCTCTTGCAGACAAACCAGGAGGAGAGAAACAGAAAGAAAGGAGATTCATTCCCCCACCTTACAAGCCACCTTTGCCATTCCCTGGATGATTTCGCAAGGAACGTCTGGAGAAGTACAAGGCATTGTTTGAGAAACAGATGCAAGAACTCGAACTTCGCATGCCCCTAATGGACGCTTTCACCTTGATACCTCCTTACCTGAAATTCCTGAAGGATGCAGTGATGGAGCAAATCAAGCAAGTATAATGGATGGTCATACTCAATCATGAGTGCAGCGCCATGATCCAGAGGACTACTGCACCTAAGAAACTGAGCAACTGGGATCGTTTACTTTACCTTGCTCGATCAGACCATTGAATTTCGGAAGATGTCTTTGCGATTTGGGGGCATCAGTCAGCCTGATGCCACTAACTGTAGCCAAAAGTCTTGGATTCGAGAAATTCAAGCCTACCGACATCCAACTGGTTCTGGCAAATCGAACTACAAGGTTGCCAAGCGGAGTTTTGGAAGATCTGTCGGTCAAAGTAGGGTTAGTAGATGTACTAACCGACTTTGTGGTTTTGGAAATGGATGTGGAGCCAAGAGATCTGCTTATCTTAGGATGACCATTTTTAGCCACCGCAGGGGCAATGATATATGAAGGAACGGGAAGATCGATCTGAAGCTTGGGGAAGACCTCCCTATGCAGTTTGACATTCGGGAAACTATGAAAAAACCTACAGTAGCTGGTCAAACCTTCTGGATAGAGGAGTTAGAAAAACTGCGTGAGGAGGCATTTGAGGAGATTGCAATCGGGGATTGCTTACAAACAGTGCTGACAAATGATGGTAAGGAGAGATTCATACATTAAGAAACGGAACTCTATAAGGAGCTGCTTGATACTTATCGAGAAGTCATAGAACCAGAGCTAAGTGCGGACATGAGGGAAGCTGAAAAAGAGGGAGTGATGCTCGACAACATAAGCCTGGACAAGTCAGTAGTAACCTCCTACGTCATGTCGTGCAATTGCTCAACACCAACCCACCCGGACGCTAACATGATCGCCCCATCGAGTAGGGTGATCGAGCACAACCTCGAGCAGGAACCCCGAACCACTGATAATTGGTCCGAGTCTAAGGCGCCTAAAGTGGAACTCAAACCTCTTCTATCTGGGCTAAGTTACGCTTTCTTAGGACCTAATTCAACTTATCCAGTAATCGTCAATTCTAGCCTGCCTGAAAAGGAATTGAAATTGTTTTGCACTCAATTAAGAAACTATAGGAGAGCAATATTCTATACTTTAGATGATATCAAGGGTATATCCCCTGATCTTTGCACCCAAGAGATAAACCTGGAGGATGAATCGTACTCCAGTGTAGAACCTCAGCGTCGGCTAAATCGGAACTTGAAAGAAGTGGTGAAAAAGGAAATTCTGAAGCTGCTAGATGCTTGAGTTATCTACCATATTTCTGAAAGCACTTGGGTGTCCCCGGTGCACTGCGTTCCGAAGAGAGGAGGAATCACCGTCGTTAAAAACGAGAAAGACAAGCTAATTCCCACAAGGACGATAACCGGTCATCAAATGTGTATTGACTATAGGAAGCTTAACGCAGCCTCAAGGAAGGATCATTTCCCCCCTGCCTTTCATCGACCAGATGCTAGAACGACTGGCTAACCACCCTTACTACTGTTTCCTTGACGGGTATAGTGGATTTTTCCAAATCCCAATACACCCTGCTGACCAGGAGAAGACAATGTTCACCTGCCCCTATGGTACCTTTGCCTATAAGAGGATGCCTTTCGGTTTGTGCAACGCTTCCGCGACTTTCCAAAGATGCATGACATCTATCTTCTCAGATTTAATAGAAGAAATGGTGGAGGTTTTCATGGATGACTTTTCAGTATATGGATCTTATTTCTCATCCTGTGTGTCAAACCTCTGCAAGGTGCTGAAAAGGTGTGAAGAAACCAACCTAGTGTTAAACTGGGAAAAGTGCCACTTTATGGTCCAGGAGGGAATAGTTTTAGGGCACAAGATCTCAGAAAAGGGTATAGAGGTCGACAAGGCAAAGATCAAAGTGATGGTTCAGCTGCCACCTCCTAAATCGTTGAGAGACGTCAGAAGCTTTTTAGGGAACACGGGGTTCTACAAGCGATTCATTAAAGACTTCTCTAAGATCGCCCGACCGTTAACGTGGCTCCTTTGCAAGGAAGCAGAGTTTGTTGTCAACAAGGACTGTTTAGACGCCTTCAACAAGATAAAGGAAGTTTTGGTGAGCGCACCAATAGTTCAAGCACCTAACTGGGACCATCCCTTCGAGATTATGTGTGACGCATCAGATTATGTTGTGGGGGCAGTACTGGGTCAAAAAATAGATAAAAAGCTCCATGTGATCTACTACGCCATTAGAACCATGGACGATGCCCAAACAAGGTATGCGACAACTGAGAAGGAGTTCCTTGCCGTGGTTTTTGCGTTTGAGAAATTCCAAAGTTATTTGGTCGGTTCGAAAGTGATCGTCTACACGGATCATGCCGCCCTGAGGTATATTTACTCGAAAAAGGACACCAATCCTAGGCTCCTCAGATGGATCCTTCTTCTGCAGGAATTTGACATAGAAATCCTGGATAAATAAGGAATTGAAAATGGGGTAGCAGACCATCTGTCCAGAATGAGAATTGAAGATCCACTCCCAATAGACGACTCAATGCCCAAAGAAAGACTGATGCACATCGCCTTCTTGTAAGAAATGAGCCACACGATCAGACACACTGTAGCTTACTCGATCCCCGAGTCAACGAGGTCGATCGAGTTGATGGCAATCGAGTCGGCTGAGCTGCCATGGTACTCAGATCTCGCGAACTACATGGTGTGCGGGAAATTCCTAAGGACTATGATGCTCATAGAAAGAAGAAGTTCTTCAGGGATGTCAACAACTACTACTGGGATGAACCTTATCTTTACAAAAGAAGGACGGATGGCCTGTTCAGACGATGTATAGCAAAGGAGAAAGTCCAAGGAATATTAGAGCCCTTTCATGGGTCCGCCTATGGAGGACATTTTGCTACCTTCAAAACCGTCCAAAAGATACTCCAAGCTGGTCTTTGGTGGCCGACCATGTTCAAGGACGCACAACTCTTCATAGCGAAATGCGATTCGTGCCAGAAGATGGGTAACATAGGTCGAAAAAATGAAATGCCTCAGCAGCCAATCTTAGAAGTCGAAGTTTTCGATGTCTGGGGAATAGATTTCATGGGACCTTTCAACCCACCCTCGAATGGAAACATGTATATCCTAGTGGCAGTCGACTATGTCTCAAAATGGGTAGAAGCAATCGCCAGCCCGACAAATGATCACAAGGTCGTAATGAAGATGTTCAAATGCATCATTTTCCCGAGATTTGGAATCCCAAGAGTAGTGATCAGTGATGGAGGAACCCACTTCATTAACAGGGTTTTCGATGGCTTGTTGAAAAAGCACGGAGTCAAGCACAAAGTCGCAACAGCTTATCACCCACAGACCAGCGGACTACTGGAAGTAAGAAACAAATAGATCAAAGAAATACTAGCCAGAATCGTTGGGATCACAAAAAAAGATTGGGCATTCAAGCTAGATGATGCGTTATGGACTTATAGGACCGCTTATAAAACACCGATTGGGCGGACGCCTTTCCAGCTTCTTTACGAAAAAAACTGTCACCTTCCGGTCGAGGTTGAATATAAAGCAATGTGGACAACCAAGATGCTGAATTTGGACATAGAGACTGCTCAAGAAAAGAGAGTAATGGATTTCCACGAACTCGATGAGATACGGCTGGAGGCTTATGATAATTCGAGGATCTACAAGGAAAGAACCAAGGTTTTTTCATGACAAAAAAATCCGACACAAGGATTTGAAAGCTGGAGACAAAGTCCTTTTGTTCAACTCAAAGCTTTGGCTATTCCCTGGGAAGCTCAAGTCAAGATGGTCAGGACCCTTCAAAATTAAAGAGGTTCTGCCCTATGGAGCGGTGACTTTGCTAGGAAAGGATGGGACTGAGTTTACTGTGAATGGGCGTAGAGTAAATAAATACATGGCAAATGAGAGCACAGAGGTGGGATCATCTCTGCATCTCGTCGATCCCGCGCAAGTCTAAGACGAATTGAAAGTCAAGCTTAGAGACTATAAACTAGCTCACTTGGGAGTAAATTTCAAAGGCAGGTTTGTAAATATGATTTACGTTTTTAAGTCTTTTCTCTCTTCAGTCCTTTCACCCTACCCGATGAGCTACGCGATGCCCCCCTCGATCAACCCCTCGGATGCTGGTCCGCGTAAGTCGTCCGTGCATATCATCGAGCTCTCTGACGAGCAAACCTCGGCACCTGCTGAAGCCGGAGACGACCCTGGCTACACGTTGGCAAGTATGGAGGCTGCTGCAACCTCCTTTTTCACCAACCCATGAAGTACCACTTTCATCCAATCTTTGTAAATAACATTGCATTTAGTTTTAATTTATTTTGTGTGATTCTTGGATTCTTTTTCCAACTTTTATTTACAGAGAGACTGTGTAATTTAATTTTAGGGGAGGGTCCTCGAATATTTTAACATTGTGTTTTATTTTCTTATTTCAAATTTTTGCATGCTAGTTTTATTCATTTGAGTCTGCATCTATATGCATTAAAACCCCAAAAAAAATTTAAAAATTCAAAAAAAAAAAAAGACAGTGTTCATGTAGTTGCATTTACATATTAGGATTGAGTCTAGTTTGTTTCATATAGGATTGTTGCATATGCATCTTAGGGGACAATGATTAAAACTACCTTGTTTAAAATCAAATATTAGGATTGAAGCTATAGCCCTTAATCATAGTTTATTGTTGCTAGATCAATCTTTGGAAAAAATGAAAAATCTTTGCTTAGAACCTTGTGTCTTTTGAATGCTTCCTCCACTTGTTTGAACATTGGAACATCTCTATATTATTGGATTTAATTTGAACTTTAATTGTCTTGCTTATGGAACTTGAATACTTGCTCATGGTAACTCTAAATTCGGGTTAGCACTCCATTTTTACCGATCTTTTCGTTTAACCCGATTCGTTTTTCCTACCCATGAACCCAAACCTTTTTTTCAAACCTTTTTATGAATTGTTGAGTGAGGCATTTTTCATTGTGCTATAGGTTGTGAAACCTTGAGAGTATTGAGAACGACAAAGAACTGCCTCTTGATTTAGCTAAGTTAGAATTTGAACTAGCTAATAGATTCGGTTTTGAAAGATAGGTGGTTAGTATGTTTTTTTGGGGTTGGGTTGACGAATAATAATAAAAAAAAGTCCCTAAGGTTAGAATCAATTAGCTCTAAGTCTTTAAGTAAAAAAAAAAAAAAAAAGAAAAGATCTTGCTATAGTCTCCTAGAAAGAAAGAAAGAAAAAAAAAATATATATATATATATATACATACATATTAGGAGTTTAAAAAAAAAGAGAAAGAAAAAAAAAAGAAAGAGTCAGAAGTTTAAAGTTTAAACCTTAGGGAGTTAAAAAAGAGTTAAAATCAAGGATGTGGATAGTTTAATTCTAGGGGGTTTTGATAAAAAAAAGTGAATGAGAAAAGGGTAGATTATCAAGAGTTAAGCTTTGCATGCCCAAATTGTTCTCAATCTTAGATAGTTTTCACAACTGTCTAGCATTCCTTCTTTTGAGAGAAAACCACCCAAGAATTTGTTTGATGCCACCTCACTAAACAGCCTTACCCTTGAAACCGATTGAGCTTGATTCACCTTCCATTTGCAAGAATTCGCCAAACACTTAATTGAATGGGAAAGAGATGTTCTTTATTTTTAGTTGGAGGTTGAACTAGATCGATGCATGGTAATAAGCATAGAAAAATATTTGTAAGTATGTTGATTAATCTTAGCACCATTAAAATATCTTTAAGGACTATAGCTTGAATCCATCGCTTAGCATAAAAAGGTTATGAGTCCCCGTTTTTAAACCGCACCTTCCTACTTCCTTGCTAGAGGACTAGCAAGATTTAAGTTTGGGGATCTGATAACTCTCTAATTTACATGTTTTTAGCATCCTTTTTTGTCCATATTTTGCATTGTTCATACCCTTAACTTAGCATTTTTAGGTCATTTATTGTAGCTATTCACTTTTAGGCCATTTAGGGTGTTGCATTTTTGCATTTGCATATTTTGGATGAAAACAGGTGCTTAAGAGCCTAAAATGGAAAAAACAAGGACAAACCCGAGCATGTACCCGAAGGGGCCATCGAGCTGGAAGAACAAGTCCGAACCCCAACACGATCGAGGAGGATCCAAGAGCTGGAAGAACAACCCGAAGATCTACCCAAGGAGTAACCCGACCTCATCCTCTTGTACCCCATCAAGTAGACCCTCGGGCAGGATTGGGAAGCTAGGTCAAAGGGGTTTCTATATATAAACCCCTCCTCTCCTTCCTCGCAAACGAGCACGCCGCAGACCCTCAAACCAGAGAGCGAGAGCTTCTGTGAGAGAACTGAGTGACTCAAAACACTTTTCTCCTTTTTTAGATTTTATTTCATAACTTTTTATCATTTCTTTAGATTTCTATCTTGTATTCTTACTTCTCTACTCTACCGTTTATTATAATGCAATTTTCGTTCATATATGTTGTTATGTTTCTTGCTATGATTTCCGAGTAGTGTAGTAAAGTTTCTAGGGATGAGATAGATGATTTTGTGTTCTTGATCGGTTAGGATGTCTTAGTTGATTGTATATGTTTAATAGATTTCCTTCTAGATTGGTGTTCTTAATGCTGTCAACAAACCGAGAGGGTGAGATTAGATCTAAGGTGTTTTACCACCGAGAGGTGTAAATGAGATGCTTTAATCAACCAATGCTAGAGATTTACTCACTTAGCCTAAGAGATTAGATGAGTAAGGGGTTTACTGACAATAATGAATCGGATCTTAATGCCTGCTTGGTCATGTTTCTCCAACGAGAGTTGGGTAGGGGAGTGATCAAGGCTGATTGTTTCTATCACGAGAGTGTTTTAACAAGATTTTAGAGATTCATTGTCTAGGAAATATTTGCTTGAGGCATGTAATATATCTGTACTAGTCAGGAATGCTTAGGATTTGATTACCCCATTCTTAGAAGCTTTCGTATCTTAACTTTTTGCATTTTCATACCTTACTCGATCCCTTACCCGAATAGGTACAAGATCACCTGCTTCAAGTAACCACTTGAGTTGTTCATACCATCTTTGCTTACGCAATCACCCCACCCGATCATGTACTCGAATGCTTGCATCAAATGCTTAGGTCGTGTGGTTCTTTGTTTATATTCTTTTCTTTTATTATTTTAGGACTGTTAAATGAGATTGGAGTTAAAGAAACAAAGGATGATTTGACTACATATTTGAAATAAGCTGTTAATTATCCGGATGTGATGATGGGGACTGACTTTTATGTTATTTCTTGGTGGAAACTCAGCTGTGGCAAGTACCCTATTTTATCACAATTGGCTTGTGATGTCTTCGTTATGCAAGTATCATCTGTAGCATCTGAAAGTGCTTTTAGCACAAGTGGTAGGATAAAAGAACCATGTAGAAGTTGCCTAACTCCCTATATGGTTGAGGTTTTGATGTGTATAGAGCAGTGGATGAAACAAGACATTGCAACTGAATCAAGAGTGCTTACGAAATGCAATTTTTTGCAGAAGTAAAATATGAAGATGGACTTGAAAAATGTTTGTATATCTTGTTGCTTTTTTTGTTATTGCCTCTCTTATACTTTATGTTAACTAATGCAATTCTTTTATTTTCTGATTACTACACTGAAGAATAAGTCACACTCAAGTCTCGACTACAACTACAAGGTAGATAAGTTCAGTGTATATTATCTATCTCTTACTCTTTTACTCTAATTCCTAATCATATAATCCTAGTA
Source organism: Camelina hispida (assembly GCA_023657505.1). NCBI lineage: Eukaryota > Viridiplantae > Streptophyta > Magnoliopsida > Brassicales > Brassicaceae > Camelina > Camelina hispida. The sequence continues at coordinate 18,198,341 of CP094633.1, read as the reverse complement.
TGCTTCTTATTTTCATATGGATTCACCATCAAGAAGACAAGAACTATCGGGTATTCTTTTGGTGTATTGGTTTTGGTGTTTTGTTGTTTTGGTGTTTCACTTGGTGTGTCGGCTAGTATTTCACTTGGTGTTCTGGTGTTTCATTTGAAAAATATGGAGTTGTTTTGTTTCTTTAACAAACTTTATGTGATTTGAAGTTTAAACATTGGTCTTGTTTCGCTTCTATAACAAACTTTATGTGATTTGAAGTTTAAGCATTGGTTTTCTTTCTTTGTGTTTGGTAATTGAGTGAGTGAATGTCATTGAATTCGGTTTTATTTAATTTTGGATTAATTTCGGATATTGGATCCGAACCTTGCCTGATGGATGTTTATCTGAAGCCTGATATGAATATTAGAAATATCCGAACTCGAATGGGTCTAGGACCTTTTTACCAAAATATCTGATCTGAACCCGATCAAATATCTAAATTTCCAACCCTAAAACTAATATTAAAATTATTTGTGATACGAAAAATTTATAAACATACTATTTTTTAAAAAATCAAATGATTTAAAATATTTTATTCTATGAATTTATTTTAATATTATTATAATTCGGTCATATGATGGAATGAGTTATGCTAGACGGCAAGTTAAATATAAAGGGTACATTAAGATCATATGGTAAGATGAATGAAACAAGGTTGGACACATTTAAGTGTTTTGCAAATTCGATTATTAAACTTCACTAAGTTAAACCCGCGCTACGCCGCGGGATACTTTTAATAACTATTTTTAGATATATTGAATTATTAAAAAAATATAATTACGTTTGAATTCAAATTTAAACTAAAAGAATTTCATTTTAAAAAAGTTAATCATATATAATCGAACTCTAAAATCATGCTCCATTTGACATGCTTCTCTTTTTAAAAAAATCTACAGGATTAGTGTATAATCATATATCATACAATAATCATTCAATTCTAATTTTTTCGACCCAAATGTCTTTGCTTTACGACGTCATGCAGGAAGAAGTGAGAAAATTGAGAAGAAAAAGCCATTTTATTCTTAAATTTTCTTATATATTTTTTTAAGAGAAAATCTACTTAAAAAAAAAGGGGCACTTAGACTTTAAACCTTCAAAGTTTTCAACTCCAATAATAAATTACTAAATTATTTTGTTACTTAAAACCTTGAAAATAGCTTATGTTTTAATAGTTCAAGGAGAAAAGTAAACTTAATGTTCCACACAATAGGTGTTTGTCCCGAGCTTGTCATCTCCTATCATAAATAATATCCATTTTGTATAGGTAAAAGATTACTTGTAATTTAAGCAACATATTTGAGCTGATGCATCATTCTGAAAGCACAAAACATACCTCTCTCTTCTCTAACCAAATCATCTCGACTCCTCAAGCCATAACCAAATCATTTTTAATTATTTTTTATAAACTTTTTATCTTTTATATTTTTAAATAATTATTTTTAATATCGTTTAGAATAAAATATGGTCAATTCTCATAAATACTGTTAAAATAAATATTTTCTAAAAATGCAATAGTTTTATTTTCTAAAAATAAAATTAAAATGTAATATTCAAAATACCACAAAATTAAAATTAACATTTTAATATGCAAAAATAAACTTTAAATCCTAAGTACTATTAAATCATATCCTTTAAAAACTATACACTAAATCTACCCAAACCTTTTTACACCTAAAATATCAACTTTTTGTGTTTATGGTATTTTTAGAAAACATGAAAATATTGTGATATTTTTTGAAAAATAAATTAATAATTGTGTTTTTAGAAAAAGAACTTGAATTGTGATATTTTAAAGAATCTATCAAAATTAATAAAGTTTTGATGAGTTCAATGGTATTTTTTTCTTTTCGTTATGATTTGTTGCATCAATTTTTTTTTTAAATTACTCTAATCAAACCATAGACAAACAACATTTTTTTTTTGTCTAACATGCAGGGAGTGTCGAAGATTTTTTTTTTTTTTTTTTTTTTTTTTTCACGGAACAATATAAAAACAAGAGAAATAAAAACCATGGGTGGTATTCTGACTATCAAGAGAAATAACAAAGCATTATCGCAAAATGTTGATATTGTTCTTTAAATTTTTTTTTTTATTAAAATGTTTATTGTTTACTTATTACTTTTCATGACAAAATTACTTATCAGAATATCAAACCAATCAGTAGTCAGAATATCAAGAGAAATAAAACCAAAAACATATTCTGACTTTAAAAACTTATTAGTAGTCAGTAATTGTCATAAGTAAATAAGCATTATCGCATATGATAAAAATTGCATCTGAATGATTACAAGATAAACCAAAACGTATAAAACAAAATGTAACTATCTTTACATTCTAAACAATAAGTGATGTCATCTATTAATACACCACACTTGTTGACCATTCATGAAAGCTATAGAGATACTAACCATTACATAACTGTCTTCTTTGAACTAATAGCAAACGTCCAACAATAGTGAATCCAATTTATGAAGAGTTCTTTAGAGATTAAAACAAACCAGATACATGGCCACTTTCTATTAGGTGATAATACAGACTACAGAGTAATATTCTACACAAACCTCTAAATATATTGATGGGAGTTCATAAGGAAACTATATAACACATGATTTTTTTCAAGAAAATAGATTAAACTAAAGACCAGACCAGCATAATTTAAATGTCTGAAATAAATAGAGAATTCTACCAGAAGAGCTTGTTTCTTTTTGGAATGAGTGTGTACAATAAAATCTCTTGAAGCCTCATTCATAAAAGAAGTCAAATTTTGTCTTCCATTCCATTCCAGCAAGAAGCACACAAAAACGGGCAAAACTAAGTTCAAACCATTAACAAATAAGATAGAAAACTAATCCACTCTATTGTTTATGTAAATTTAGGTTAAGAATATGAAACCGACACCTTGCAGATGACATTTGCAATCTTCAAATCTTTTTCCAGTTTTCTTACCAAATTCATCTCCTTCACTGTCCAAAAGCGAATATATTAATATTCACAAAACCGAACAAACGCATATAGTCTTCTCAAGACATTGGTTTTTTCGTAAGAGGAAAAAAGAAAGTCTTTTCAATTCAAGGTATGTGACCCATCTCTATGCTTATCTCTGTAACTACCACACATCCCAGCTCAAAACATAAACCCACAAAAGCAATATCGAAAGAGTAATCAACTTTGTAATTCAAAGGGAGTTAGATTAATACCCCTTTCCGTGAATTAGGACGAGGAGCTACCTCACATATGGTGACGACATGTCCTTTGTCAATCCAACGAACAAACCGGTTTTCACTGCTGGAGTTGTCATCTTTACCTGCAAAAAACTCACATAGAGTAATCGATTATGGAAATCTTAAAAAAAAAGAGAGATTTTCAATTAGATTCCCAAACCTGCATTGGAGGTGAAGCAGTCAAATCAACATAATTTTAGACAAAAATTTCATAAACACCAAAAAAAAGATTTTTTTAAAACATATGACACAAAAAATTCAACTTGAAGAATCATGCAACATATGACCAAAAAAAATGCATTTCTATAGCATACATTAATCACTCAGTTCTGATTTCTTGTACCATGACTTAAAAACCTAAAAATCCCAATATACTAAATCAACAAAATTGTATTTTTAAAATTCAGGAATCAGCAGACAATTTATCTTTATGAACAAGTTTATGAATACAAAAGATTGATCAATACACAAAACCCATGATTCAAAAGACAAAGCATCACACACATGATACATCAATACAACAAACAAAGTTTATCATCCATATCAAATGGAGAAGATGATGTAGCAAAGAAGACAATTTATTCCCGTGAATCCGGCGGTGAGCAGCTGCTGAAGATTCGGTGCTAGAATCTAGAAGCCATTGTAAGAGATAAAAAAACCCGGAAAAGCAAATCGATCTTGACCTTTTTTTCAATTTTAGAACAGATGGGAATAAGAAGAAGAAGATATCGTGATTTTTTTTGGTTTCAGAATATTATATTTGACAATCGAGCATTGAAGAGAAGATAATTATATGTCCACCTACGCAAAAAAAAAAAAAAGGCTCATGTGTATTAATTGTTATAATTTTATTGGTTAGCTATATTTACTGATGTGTCAGCTTCTGCTTCAATACAAAAGTTGAGGTGTCATTCACCTGGAGAGAAACACATCCTACTTTTATTGTATTAATTGATCATTTGTCTCACGTATATGTAATTGCATTAACAACATATATTTAATTGTAATAATATACTTGATTCACATATTTACAATTTAATATACAAAATAATCAAATATTTAATAAGTTGGTCTTCCAAATATATTACATAAGTATAAATATATTTAACATTTAATAATAGTATTATCAATATATATATTTTAAATAAAAATTATAAACTAAAAAACAAAACCAAAACAAATATGCCATTGTGTTATGAAAGATTCAATAAAAACGAGCATTATACAACAACCAAAAATAATGAACTCAAATAAATTTTATTAAAATAAGGTATAAAAACTAAATAAACAACTGTGAAATTAGTTGTGTTGACCAGCACTCTCCTTAGTGTTGATCAACACCCATCCTATTTTGCAAAATCGAGTAGCTATTTTCTGAATTTTATCAAACATAATGTGCAAAATCAACTGTGAAATATAATGTGTTATACCTATTTTCCGAATTTTCAGTTTATCGATGATAACACGTTTAAATAATAGTAATAAATACAAGTATTATTTGCAAAGGAATGAATTCCCTTGAGGCGAAGGCTGTTTTTCTGCGGCTGGGAAAATAGTTTCATCAAACAAAACGTGGCGAGAGATGATAATCTTGTTTGTCTTGAGGTCAAGACAACGGTAGCCACGGTGTTGAGAAGGATAGCCAAGAAAAAGGCAAGGTGTGGATCGTGGGGAAAGCTTATGGAGGTTAGAGTAGTTCAGGTTGGGAAAGCAAAGACACCCAAAAACACGTAAATGGGCGTATGTGGGAGGTTTGTGAAAGAGGATAGAGAAGGGGGTTTGGTTGTTAATAGCGGAGGATGGGAGAATTGAGAAGATGCACAGAGACATGAAGAGCTTCAACCCAAAAGGTTGGAGAGAGGTGAGCTTGAAAAAGAAGAGCACGAATCATGTTGTTGATAGTGCGAATCATACGCTTGGACTTGCCATTCTGTTGAGAGGTATGTGGGCAAGAGAAACGGACTTGTATGCCATGAGTGTTAAAATAGTGCTGAAACTCAGTTGTATTCACCACCATTGTCACACTGGAAGGATTTAATGATTGATCCAAATTGTGTTTTAATAAATTGAGTAAAATGTAGAAATTTGGAGAACACATCGCTCTTGCGACGAAGCGGATATACCCATAAAAATGAGAGTGATGATCAAGAAATAAGACATAGTAATGAATGCCACTGATGCTTGAGACAAGGGATGTCCAAACATCAGAGTGGACTAATTCAAAAGCATGCGAAACTGATGAATCTGATGTTTGAAAAGGAAGTTTTATTGATTTTCCCAAATGACAAGCCGTACAAGAGTTGGAGAGGCTGTCTTTGCTTGAGATGAAGAGTGGCATTATTGGTGTGTCTGAGACGTTTGTGCCATAGGTCTGGTGAGGCAAGAAAAGCAAACGAGGTTGTGGAAGGTGGAGTTGAGGAATCTGTGATGGGATAGAGGTCACTGGAGCTGTTGCTGCGGAGGAGGATTTGGCGGGTCTGGAGATCCGTCACAGAAAAACCAAAAGGATCAAATTCAACAAAACACCAATTGCCAGTCGTGAACTTACGAACAGACACAAGATTTTTGACAATTTGAGGAGTAACAAGAATTTGTTTGAGGGAGAGAGGACGAGAACGAGAAGGAATGAAAGAAGAGCCAGAGGAAGTGATAGGGATAGAGGATCCATTTCCAACAATGACAGAGTGCTTGGTGTTAGGATTAAGATTGGACTGAATCATACCTGCCGAGGCGGCTAAGTGAGACATTGCGCCGGTGTCCATGTACCAGTCCGCAGCAGAAGGGTCAGCCAGCGTCATTGTGTTGAAGGCATGCGCGAAGTCCGTGGTTGGCTGTGGTGCGGTGAGGTGATCCTGCTGAGGATGAGGGAAAGTAGGTCTGGAACCAAGGAAACCATGGCTCTGCGGAGGAAGCGACCAAGGCATTTGCGGATGTGGCCATTGCGGATATGGGCTGGGCCAAAAATTTGGGGCCCAATTAGACTAATGTGGTTGAAATGAATTGTTGTGCCTACCACGAGATCGGTTGTTGTGTTGACGGCGGGGACCTCTACTATGCTGAGAAAAGTGGGAAACGGATCGAGAGTCCGGACGAGTGGTGACAGTGAGAGCGGATGGAGAGGACGCGTGGTCATTGTTGGAAGCCACTGGTTTCTGTAATTTCTTGAGACGAGATTCCTCCAACTCAAGCATGGATTTTGCCGTGGAAAAGCTGGAAAACGGATCTTTGTGTTTGATGACATTGATGATTTTGTCGAACTTGCTGTTTAGACCATAAGGAGGTACATAACCAGGGTGCGATCAGGGACAGGGGCATCAATATTCTCGATGAGATCAGAGAGCGACTTGAGTTTTTGACAGTAATCCTTAATGGATTGATCACCGATTTCGAGGGTACAAAGGTCGTTGTCCAGTTGAATTGCACGCGCCTCCTTGTTGTTGCGGAATTGGTTCTCGATGCGGAGCCAGATGTCTCGGGCAGAACCACCAGTTTTGAAGGAGCTGCGGAAGAGTTGAGGAGCCAGAGTGCCGTAGAGCCAAAGTTTTACCAAGCCGTCACGTTTCTGCTACAGAGCATCGTTAGGACCAGTGGGGAGAGACGTACCATCGATGTGGCCAGACACATCGAAGGTTAGGCAGTGAGTGAGGAAGAGTTCACGCCACACATCATAGTTGTGGTCATCAAGATCCAAGATCAGAGGGATGTGAGATTTGATGTTGGTGACACCAAAAGCACGATCGGTATTGACAGGAGCAGCCATGAAGAGAGAAAAACGAAAGAAATCGAGAGGAGAGATCGAAAGAACGAAGATGAGCAGAAAAGGAAAGAAATCAGGAGCAGAAGAGCTCTGATACCATGCAAAGGAATGAATTCTCTTGAGGGATTCTGTATTAACATTGAGCAATATATATACAGAGTTGTGTAGCGTAATTACATGGATTATATTTGATACGCAAGGATCGTATCAATCACAATTAATTACACAATCGTCTAATATCTATCATTATTTTCATCTTAAATTTACTAAAATTAAACTTTAGGCCTTGTTGTAGCACCCAAAATACAAATTTTAATAAATGGTTTAAGTTTTACTTATGTTTTTTAAGTTATATATATATACGTTGCGTTGCTAAAATTATAAACTCTGGCTGGATATATACATATATACTGTATATATCCTGGTCGTATACATGAAATTTCAGCAGTTGCACCAACAACTGAGTAAAGGACAGAAGAGCTTTCATAACTGACACTAGGTACTATCCAACGGAAAACCGCGAGCTGAAATTTTTTGATGAAAATTTGTAATAATTTATTTTGTTATTTATAATATTTGTGATTAAAAATTTGTTGCTTATATTATAATTTTTATATTTTAAAAATGTATATTAAAAACCTGTCAATAAAACATTTGAATGTAATGAATAAAATTATTTAAACCTTTGTGAAATCTTAGCTATAGTTGTGAAGTAAGTAAAAATATATAACTAACATGTCAAAGAAAATCTTATATTTTTGTACTTAACAAAACTAAGAAATCTTAACTAAAAATCTTTTAGAATCAAAAAACTAATTTGTACTTAAAAACTAACAGATAAGATTTTTTTTTTTTTGAAACTAACAGATCATGTAACGTGCCCAATGAAAACCATCGATCATACCAGAAAGATGTTGACTCACCATTTCGTATATCCTTTCGGTGAAAGTCCTTTGCCAAAACTCGGAGTTTGAGCAACTTACGCCACATCCAGGATCCCTGAGTAGGCGTGTCACCGATGTCCCAGAAAGAACTTTGACGAATGAGATAGGTGTGAATCCACTTTCCCCACAATGAATCTTTAGACCGTAACCTCCAAATGAGCTTAAGTCCACAAACAATATTTGTCTCTTTGAAAGACCGTAAACCTAACCCACCCTCGCAATGGGGGAAGCAGATATCTTGCCAAGAAACCTTTGCCTTATGAGTGTTGAGGTCTGGACCACTCCAGAGGAAAGTAGAGCAAAGCTTCTTGATCTCTTTCATGCATTTACCAGGTAGACGAAATGCAGAAGACCAAAAAATTTTAATGCTCATAAGGACCGACTTGATTAGCTGTAGCCGTCCCCCATAGGACAAGAATCTACCTGTCCAAGTACTGATGCGATGTCGAATTTTTGCAAGCAGTGGTGAGTAGTCATGACTGGTCATAGATTTGGTTAAAAGTGGGAGGCCTAGGTAACGGACTGGTAATGTGCCAACTTCAAACGGGACTTATAAAGGGTCTACTTCTCGAGACTAATCTTCAGACCCGAGATTGTTGCAAACTCATCAAAATTTTTGATCACACCTTCTACTGATCGTGGAGTGCTCTCTGCAAAAACCATAAGATCATCCGCAAAGCATAGATGCGTGAGGAATAGGTTGTGACATCTAGGGTGATAGCCAAACATATTCTCTGCAGCTGCTTTGTTTATCAAATGGGATAGAACATTCATACAGATGACAAACAGATATGGCGAGAGAGAGCAACCCTGTCTCAGTCCTCGGGCACTACCAAAGAAACCTGCTAGATCACCGTTCACCTGCACCAAGAATGTAGCTGTAGAAATGCATAACCGAATCCAATGAATGAATTGTTCAGGGAAGTGTAAGGCATGTAATATATTAAGCAGGAAATACCACTGAACGGAGTCAAAGCCTTAGATATATCTATCTTCATGGCACAACGAGGGGAAATGTCTTCTTTATGGTAGTCTTTTACTAGTTATGATGCTAAGAGGACATTCTCCATGAGTAGCCTGTCCTTTACAAATGTTGATTGATTAGGAAAGATAAGCTCAGGGAGTAGGCCTTTGAGACGATTAGTAAGGATTTTAGAAATCACTTTGTAGATGATATTACAACTTGATATTGGCCTGTACTCTTTCATGACTCTAGCAGCATCATTTTGGGAATTAGAGCAAGAATAGTGGTATTTGCACCCTTAGGCAAGAAGCCTTTTTGAAAAAAGACTGTTCGCCGGCAAAAATAGAGATGTGTTCTCCTTTTTCTCCTCGCCTCAGCTTCAATGGTGGTTTGTATTATCACGCGTGGGTCCAAGGTAGTTTGCTTTGATGTTAGGTCCGAAAAGTTTACAATTATTAACCATGATAAGGGTATGGTATCTTGGTGTAAGTCAACAACTCTGGTTAACTACAAGGGTTTTATTAGGTGCACTAACTTGAAGTGTCAGATAATGGGTTTAGGACAGTTACTGGAGAAACTAAATGTCTGGTTATTGGGTGTACGGAGCTTGATACGGGCAGTTACTGAAAAAAATGGGACCTTGTGCTTTTACACATCCAGCATGCCCCCAAGAGCCAAGACTGGGTGAACGGAGCGTCCTTCGTGACTTCAATGGTACAACATTAGATCTTAATTTTTTTCTCTCGATATTTTTGTGTTCCTGATATATAAGGTGTTTGATTTTGTGGATCTTCCGAACATTTTAGTTGTATTGATCTTAAAGCTTAAGCTTGATGTGGATAAATGAAGAGAACTGATTCTATATAGTCTATGAAACTGGAGCATTTTTACATAGCAGATTAGTGGGAACTGTATATAGTTGATTCAAGATTTCATTTTGATTTCAAGTGTATATTGTTGATTGCAATTAAGCTTGTTGATGAGAGACAGACTACAGATGTTTATGCTATGTTGACCAGTTTCATGGCACTACAACAAATATGCACATTGATAGCAGACGGATATAGCTCATTTTCCGTCACTGCTATGAAAGATGAGATTTTTTTCGGTTACTTTATAATAGCATATTATAAATGCTATGATAGGAAAATTATGGAGCGGGAAACAAAAGTGACTTTTGTCCGCCAATACTTAGTGAAATACTAATTCACTTAATCGCCTAATACAATCGCCAAAAAAAAAACCAAAAACTCGACACACTCTCTCTCTCTCTCTCTCGTTACAACCTAAGCTCGCTACACCAACTCGATTTCTTCTTCTAAATTCTCTGTGTGTGCTCAATTTGTTATCTTAAATCTCTATCAAATCTCCAATATTATCGCCGTTTGTGAAAAGCCCCAATTTCGCCGTTTTTGAGAAGCCCTAAATCTCCATATCCATCGCAATTGAGAGCTCGAATCGAAGGCATGTCTTTCTTCTTCCTCCTAATTTCGTTATCTATTTCGATTATTTGTGATTTCAAACAGCTTATGTGTGATTTCGATAAGTTTAGGTCAGATTTATCTAGTTTAGTCTTCACACAAATCCATATGTTTTCTTAACACTATTCTTCACGATTGATACTTGATTTTGAGAATGTGGAGTTTCGAATCCATCTGTTTTCTTAGGGTTCGATTATTTACAGATTTGACTCAAACTTAGCTTTCGGATTTGAGAATTTGCGCCTTCATAAACGATTAAATTTGCGCCTTCATAAACTGAATGTGTTTTTTTTTCCAAGTGTTTGTGATTGCAATGTTGGGGAACTGAAGCTTCTCATTTCTGTGTACTCACACAACAGGTTAGTATCACTCAACAAAAATAAGGTGATTGCTATGTTTTGTCCTTTAAGTCTGATTCGTTAATGGACAACGTTTATTATGAGGCAACGACTATGTGTAGATCTAGTGCTAAGGATACTGCACAAGTAGTTGATTTGGTGTCATATTATGGGAGAATTACTGACATCATATTGTTGGACTACCATGTGTTCTATGTGCCAATATTTAGATGTAACTGGGCAGTAAAAGGTAATGGAGTTAAAGTGGAAGATGGGTTCACACTTGTTAACTTAAATGATAGCCAAGTAAGCTTTCAGAAGGATCCATATATTCTAGCATCTCAAGCAAAGCAAGTATTTTATTCAAGTGAAGATGGATCAAGTTGGTCTGTTGTTATGAGAGGTGCTTCAAGAAGATATAGTAAAGAAGATGTTCAGTCTGGAAATGCAGATATAATTGGTCCATTGTCAGTAGATGTTGACATGGATACTGAAATGGATGAAGCTGAATATGCTAGATCTGATTGTGAAGGCGTATATGTGCAAGAGTAGATTCTTGATTCATTTATATACAGTCTTAACTTTGCATATATATGCTTTTGTTTATGGTTGATGTTTGTTGAATGTTATAGATTTTGTGATGTATTTATTTATATAAGTTCTAAGTGATTAATTTTCTGTTCTAAGTGATTAATTTTCTATTTACGCAGGTGAATTAAAATGGGTGGAACTAAAAAGAAGGTTGGAGGGAAGAAGGGTGGAGAAAAAGAAAGAGAAAGTCTAAGGATGATGATGAACGTGAGTTTATTTGTACTGTGGAGGCCCAACCTGTAGCAACAGAACAACATGTGGAGGAAGAGGAGCATCATTCCGAAGAACCACAAACTCAACAGCAACCAGAAGAACCAGTAGGAGAGTTTGTGTTGTCTGAAGAGCATGAGCAGCCTGCTAAGCGTAAAAGAAAACGAGGACCAACAAAGATGAAAAACCTATCCAAGGATCCATCTGTTAGAGTGAAAGTTGATTACAATGTACTTGGAGTAGCGGTTGGTCCAGGGTCAATTAAGTTGGCATCATATGTAGGGACATTGATTCGAGAACACATCCCTATCAACATACCTAACTGGAAGAAAGTGAGTCTAGATCTCAAAACACTTCTCTGGAGATCTGTTCAGGTAACAAGAAGTTTTTTTGTTTTTAAAAAGTCTCTCAATTGAACAGGTATACTTTTATAGTTATGGTGTGAGTGTAAGTGAATGCAGGCAAGGTTTAAGCTTGATGAAGATTGGCAAAGGATATATGTGATACACCAGATGGGACATTTGTGGAGATCACACAAATCTGTCACGGTGAAGGCTATAAATTTGGCTGCAAATAACCAAGAAAGGATGAATTTGAGACCACCAAATATTGGTCCTGTTGATTGGCAAAATTTTGTCAAACTCAAAACTAGTGTTGCATTTAAGGTAATTACTTGTAATTATAATTGTTTAGTAGTTGAATGGTGATTAGTAATTAACATGTTTCATTGTTAGGCTGTGAGTGAGAAATATAACGCAAAAGAAAAGAATCAGATACCTCACACTACTAGCCGTAAAGGGATCAGCAGACTAATAGAAGAAATGGCAAGCATATATACTACATCTATGTTGTTTATACATAGTGCTTGTAAATTGTTGTACTGTTACTGAATGTCTCTCTTTTGTCTCTTAAAAAAATTTTGTTTTTTTATTGACAAAATTTTGAACCTTTCGGCTGGATTCTTGTTGTTTTTCTTACCAACATCATGTGTGTTCTTGTTTGAAATGAAATGAAGTTAATTTGAAGGTATTTACAAGTCACCTCACCAAAAAAAGAGTTTACACTGGGTCTTCTTGACAAATCACAAGCCAAGATTGGGTTTCATCAGCTCAGATTTTGTTTAGTCTGGTTGGGTTTGGTCCATCGAAAACCATAGCCAACAGCCAAAACCTCTCTTGCAGAACAGGTAGAGTCTCTGGGAAGAAAAGGTGTGAACTTATGACAAACCAAACTCCATAAATAGACGACAAAAGTAGTACAAAAGAAACATCCATAGTACTATAGAAGCTCTAAAGCCAACATTAGGAAAATAAAACCAAATTGGCAACTCAAATAGAGAAAAAGAGTACTCGAAAAGGCAGCATCAATTGGTCTCCGGTGTTTGGTTCACCCACTCGACACCTAAATACTCATTTGTCACCTGGCTTTTTCATAACAGGCTCTCAACAGGGATAAACTAGTTCAATGGAATGTTGGGCAAACGGTGCTTGTGTGCCAAGGTCATGCGGAATCTAGAACCCATCTATTTTTCTCATAATAACCAACGAACTGGGAAAACTCGGAAGTACGTGTTTCAAGCTGCGCTACATAGTATATGGCGGGAACGTAAATGGTGAAGTCCCCACCTCCACTTCCAACTTATATCTTTTCATTGACAGAACGGTCCGCAATCGGCTACTCACGTTGACGGCTTCTACCAACGAGAAGCTTTGGTTTTACACCCGTCCCACCTGATCTGCTCAATTAAATCTCTTTCAATTTCTTGTTAATGTATTTTGTTTAAGTTCAACAACAACACTCAACTCTGTACAATTGAATATATTTTAACATTCATACAAAAAAAAAAAAAAAGAGTACTCGAAAACTTCATAATAGGTTCCAACAAGAAAACAAAAGACTCAACTGAAATAACAGGTTCCCGCAATGACAGGAAACATAAGACTCAACTGAAAATAATAAAATTGTTTTTTTTTTTTCCATCTTGAATAAATATATTTCAGGGAAAGTCAAATCCGGAACCTCATAAAGAACAAATCTCTTTGGGGTTCGTTCTTGACTCCTCCCCTTTTGAAGCTCTCCACCGATCTTCCACACAACCAGTCTCCCACTTTCTTCCTTGATTCAATCTTCCATTTAGCTTACGTTCCTGTAAAAAAAGACAAAACAAAAACGTCATGAGCACCTTAATTGTGTAGCAAGTATTCGATAAGTACTAAGTTTGTTTATGAAACGGATTCAATAGATTACCGAGTTGAGGGTGTTGCAATATTGAAAGGAAACAAATCTTTGATCCTCATCACGGTTGCACGAATCAGGTTCTCAACGGATCTAGCAGAGCTAATACTCAGCTCACCCAAAGGAACTTCTTCAACCAGCATCTGGAGGGAAACGGTCAGGAGTGATCCTCCTCCGTTTCCTCCAGGCTGATCACCCACACCATCCGGCAGAATAGCAAAACCGGAAGGCAGGAGAGCCACATAGTCAGGGTCTGTACCTAAATTGAGAAGACCCTCTATTGATGCCGTATCAACAGGCGCATAGATCAGAAATGAAGCTGTTGGATCAGTAAAGGTCTCTTGAATTATCATCTTGTTCATCTGGCAAGTGCTTTTATTCTGTAACTAAAACAAACATACCAAAAGATTTTTTTTTTTTTTTAAAAAGAATGCATTCTCAAAATTAAACACACAACTTAGATCTTTACCTTGAGTAAAGTTGCACAGTTCCTGCTGTCTCTCCCATTTGCAATCTCTGATATCTTCTGCACAATCCATCCATTGCAGAGGGCATCCCACTGCAGATACATATCTCAAAACATGTTACATAAGGAAGTCACCTGAAAGAAAAAAAGAGAGAAGTCTTGTCCTAAATTATAAGTATACATTGGCTCGATGATCCTCATTTCTGAGGAAGTCAAAGACAATCGTAGGAGGACAAGGAACCCAAAACGAAGTGGATGCAGAAATAACGACACCAGGAGGCCTTCCTGGACCATTCAGGTTCTTCATTTTCATCACTCTGATACCCTTTCCTCCTACACCAGAAATTGGAGTCCCCATCGAATTAGTCAGCCCAATAAAGAAGCTTCTTGCGACCCGCTCAGCTAGTTTCAGGATGCTCATCTTTCCATGGTCCGTTAGCGCTGCACCAAATCACAATACTCTCAGAATGGTTAATAAAAAGAAACACTTTTCCCCAAAAAAAAAAAAAAAACACATTTCTTTGAGTAGTAAAAAAAAAATACCAAGGCGATCAGCCGAATCCACGGATTGAAACTCTGTAGTCATGATGTTATTGCCAGCAATCCTCTCGCACCGGCGTTCCAATGTCGAAACCCAGCGTTTAGCAGAAAAAGCTTGACTAGTACTGACGAAGTGCTTGAATATGTTTTCATTTGCTTCTCTGTCATCTACTTCCACATGCTCAACCCATGTTACCTTTTTCCAAACCAGCAAAAACATTCATTAATGTATGAAACCATACACTAAATAACCATAATGAGACAATAGGTTACCTTAGAGTAACCATTAGGATTTCTTGAATCAAGCATCCAGAGGGTCTGCGGCGACATTTCGTGTGGATATTTGGAACGAAATGGTCGATGGAAACATCCACCACCACCCACAAATTATCTCCTCGCTGTTTACAGTAGCGAACAAAGTAGCTTTCGCGGGTTGGGACTAGCGGCGAAAGCTCTTGGTACTCAGCAGTCATCTATGGATAAAGAACAACATTGGTTATATATGTTACATCAAATATGGTTTCACTTTTTGTTTAGAACTCCCCTGTAGATTATATATATCAAATGTATAAATAAATAATTAAATAAGTAAAGTAGAAGAATTACGATTTGGAGAGCTCCATTGAAGTTTCCAGTAACATCAGGCAAAAGTTTTTCATGAGTCATGGCTCTACCAACCATTCCGACAAACATTGTCGACCACAGATTCTGCCAATATATAGATCGTTACTTAAAAGGATTAATTAGGATCATATAATCTGATATAGTTATATGGATTCAATTTACCGCTTGCATGAGCATCTCAACAACGCCAGTAGGATTCATTGGCACGAGCGCGGTTTCCCTAGATGCCTCGATTCTAAACCCGCTAAGTCTAGGCCCGAGACCCATCCGAAACGTCCTTTCGTATTCATGCAAGTTCAAAGCTAGGCTAGTGCCATTAACTACTCCAATCCACAGTGGTTCAGCTACTTGACCCATCAACAATAGCTCCTCCATGGCTTCAGTTGCCAACTCTTTGATCATTGGCTTGATAGCATCTGCCGGTCCAGTGATTCCCCTAGAGAGGTTTCCTCTATTTCCATACAATTCTCTTCCAGTAGATGATCCCGCCCCGAACTCGAAAGTTGGAGGATGATGAAAAGGTCGAGGAGACATTACCATTTTTCTGGTAAAACTTTCCGCCAGAGCAGTCAATTCATTGATCTATATATAGAACCCAAAAAAACAAGAAATACAACTTGTTTAATAATTTCTATATGTAATATGTATGCGTCATTTATTATAAATAATTTCTCTAATATATGTGTTTAACTATATGTAAATTGTAGTGGTCAGTGTGTGTGTGTTCAGATCTATTACCTCGTCAGTCAGCCGAGCGTTTTGGATCCGAAGCTGATGTTCTTCCGTGGACATTTCTCCAATTGCAGTTTGGCCTCCACACTTAGGGCACAAGGCTAAAAAAACAGCTTCTCGGAACCATTGGTTTTCAGAGCTAAGCTTGTTGTTCAATGACAGAAGTCCTATGTTCTCACAATGTTCTTGATGATTCTGCAAAACAAAAACAAAAACAAAAACAAAAAAGGTTCTTATTTCAACCTAAATAACTAACCAACTAAGTCACTATCTTAGGATTTGAAGCAACAAAAGTAATGAAGTGTTTTTTTTTTGGTTTTTAAGTGACAAAAGAACATTACTTAAGGAAGAAATGTACATGAGAAAATTGCTTGACCTAATGTTTAGTACATGAGAAATGTATTTCACACGTTTCAAAACGATATAATATTCTTTTACGAAGTCAGATAACCCTAATATCTTAAAAACTAGATTTCTAATTCAACATATACAGTAGTTATGAGTAATCACAATCTCAACCAATTATATGTGTATATAGATACATTCGATACAATATGTGTGAGATGGTAACAAATTCATTAAATATGTGTATGTACCTTGTTTTGAGTGCGTTTGTTCTGGAACCAGAATTTAATCTGAATAGGTTTTAAACCCAATTGACGGCCAAGAACCGTCCTTTGTTTGCCATCTGGGTGAGGACACTCTCTGAAGAAACTATTCAACACAAAATAAAAAAAAAAATAAAAAAAGAGAGAAATGATTATATTTAATTTATTATTGATCTAGCTATATAATATTATAAGTTGAGTTATATAAAAAAAAAAAAAAAAGAAGAAGAAAATTACGCTTCCATCTCCTGAATCTGATATTGGCTGTGACGATTGCGTTTTTTTTTCTTGAGAGGAGGACCTTCACTGCTTCCCATTGCTTCTTCACGATTGTCACTTACAGTCTTTGCACTGTCGATTTCTTCAGCTCCACTACCAGCTCCAACACAAGCTCCACCATCAGTGTTGTTCATGACATTGTTCTCCTTGTTATCATTGTCTCCATTGTTACCCACTGGTACCATGTTTGACTCGGACATTTTTGCTCTTTCGATTTCTGGAAGATCTAATCATCATAGTTGTAAAACGAAAATGAATTTACAACAAATTAAAATCATAGTAGAGGGATATCAAATTACAAGAACTCATTAGATATAGAAATTAGGGCTTGTGGAAAAGGTTTCTTTATGTTTTCCTTTGTCCTTAAAATGATAAAAGAATCAAAAGGATTTCTTTTTTTTTTTTTTTTTTTTTTTTCTGATTTAGACACAGTCAGTCAGACACACACTCTCCCTTTCACTAAATTGATTAAAACAAAAACTTCGCTTTTCAAAGTCAAAATACTTTTTTTGAAAAGGTTAACAGACAAAAAAAATTAGAAAAGTTATTGTGGGTGATTGTTGGAATAAAAAAACCGACCAGTAGAAATCATAGATAAAAAAGAAAAAGAAAATAAGGCATCACACATCACAGTCAGCAGATTAATAAATAACTGACACAAACAAATTAATGAATTAAAAAAAACTCTAACTGGGAAGTGTCTTAAGTCAAATGATTATAGCACCATATGTGCAACCGATTTCACCAGAGTTCAACACTATGAATTCTCCGAAACTAGTTCAGGAGTTACAGTATGAATTGCGGCATAAAAAAAAGTTTTTTTAGAAGCTTGTTAAAGCCAATAAAATGATCATAAAAAGATCAAAGAATATGCTTAAACTACTTTGACTTTAATGAAAAGAAAAAGTAAAATTATTAGACTTATTTGTATGTTTACAAAGTTCTAGCACTGAAATTATATTTTTTCCTTTAGAAATATAATCAAATTTTGTAAAGGGGGAGAAAAGGCATGGTATCATATATGTATATATACCGACCAGCAACAAAAAACAAATTTATGTGATGTATTAAAATTTTCCCATTATATTTTGTTATCATTGTTGTATTTTGTTATCATTTAGTTATTATATTAGTGTTCTTAAAAGTATTTTAGGCGTCCGCCACCACCCCGTCTAGGCGCTAGACGCTATAGTATCGTCTAGATAATCACTTTAACCGTCTAAAATTGTAGTATCGTTATTTTAGTATATTTATAAAACAAATTACACAAATTTAAGATTTATAAAGGTTTACTTCTATAAACATAGTTATAAATGTTTAATATGTTATTTAAAATGAATTGAAATAATGTTTTTGTCAATTTTTTTGACAATTGAATTTTTTCATTCTTCTTATACATATTTGTATAATTATATTATAATATCATATATATAATGGTTTATGGTGTAAACGTCTAAACCATAAACCATAATATATAAAAAGTGTAATCCATAAACCACTTTAACCGGTCCATCAAGCGGTTTAGAAGTTTACACCATAAACCGTTTGAAATCGCCTAGATTCTAATTAGGCGTTCTAAGCGCAGGCGTAGGGTCACCACAAACTTAACGCCTAGCACTTTCTTAAACATTATATATAACTAAGAACACAAACATAAACAAAAAAAGACAACAAAAGAATGCAGTGATACCTTTAAAATGTTTTGGCTGTGTAAATAAACTCAGAAAGATCAAATATTTTAAGCTTATTGTTCCTTTCTTCGCTAGATCTATCTCTCCATCTTTGTTTCTACAAACGAAAAGGAATAAGGAAAAAGTTATAAATCTATAAACAAAATACGGCCCCAAAAGCAAGATACATCATAAGAAACCAGATCATCATTTGATTTATATAATAGATACAACTACGACGCATGAAAAATGATGAAATCTAAGACATACATGAATGAAAGGTAGGTATATTATGTTTGTCGATGAAAAATAGGATAGTATCTATAGCTAAGAAATAGGGGCTTGTTCGGAAATCAACTAATGGTTTTACGAAGCGGTTTTGAGGTGCGTCGGTGGTGGTGAGAGTGCAAGTGATTTTAATGGGTTATAGAGACACATATTTATAGGTCGGGACGGAGACACTTGCTTTACCCTACATTCTCGAAGGAAAGAGAGGCAAAAGATAACGTCAAAAAAGAAAAGAAAAAAACAAAGATGCTTCTATCTTTTGTCCATGTGTCACAATGTAATTGGTTTTTCATATATGATTTTATTTATTACATAATAGTAATTAAATAAGTAAAAAGCATAATTTAGTTTTTCTCCATTAAAAGATAAAATTCTGTCTCAATTTGAAATGAAATATTTTTAACCTTTTTGTATTTTCAATTTGAGTCCTTTTTGAATTTTTACTCTTTGAGAAACCATAATTTCTATAAAAATATAATGCTTATATATATGGTATGAGCCTAAAAGAAAAAATGTAATATTATTTAACTTTTAGATTCAAAATTCATAGTAACAATGATCATAAATTATTTTTAAAAATTTCTTGTCATTTTAGTTTTATATCTAAAAAATTATACATATTTGCCATCAATTAATTTTTGTATGTTAGAAGATACATAATATTAATTAATCTAGTCAATAATGACTGACACTAGGTAAACACAAAGATTCTACAAATTCTGGTCGTTGGTCATACAATCCCTTTTAGCTATCTTACCTTCTATTGTACATTTGACCGAAAAATAATCATTATAGTCAAACTTAAGATAATTGCTTAAATTTTTAATTTTAAAAATTAAGTATGTCGTTTTGCTAGGTAGGGGATTCAGTATTCATCGGTGGCTGAGTGTCGGCAAAATGGTCTATTCCAAGAGGCTTGTGGCGAGTAAGGCTCGTCACTAGTAACGATTCAGAGACAGGATCTGAATTATCCAGGTAAAGAACCCGATCCAATGGCAGTCACAAAGTTGTTGTTCTTGTATTCGACGGTATTAGTAGATCTGGTTCGCTACCTCTGTTTAACCTCTTAGGTTCAACCTCACTTTCTGTTGTTGATCACCGCAAAAATCTTTCTGTTTTGTAACTGTGATGTTTAGCATTTTTCAGACCTAAATCTATTTTCTGGTTGACCCATTAATAAAAGTATAAGTTTTAAAAAATCTCACTGATTAGTTTGATGTGTGGTCCCTTGTCCCCTCAAGAAAACTCTCATCTCCTCATGAGTTGTTCAGAACCCCCGCCCTTTAGCAATGGTCATAACATCTATAATCATTTCCCCAACCAGACAACCCCCGTTATCCGCCTGAAACATCGTTGTGTCCTACCAACCACCATATTCCATCCCCGAACTTCACCACCACCCTGGCCACCCTCAGGCCACACTCTAAAACCTCCCAACCACTTTTGCGTGTTCACAGAAATATACAAATTCTAAGTATTCATAAAATTTTCCATTTTTGGAAACCACATATACATCATCACAATGTCCTACCGACAACCATATTCCTCCCTAACATCACCTCCGGCTTGGCCACTCCAGGCTACACTCCAAAATATCCACTTTCACGAATAACCGCTAATGTATATCCTAATACAGCGTGATTCACCACTTCCAAACAACTTTCCATTAGTCATCCGCACTCCTCGAACAGAGACTAACCGTGGAATCTCTTTGAAGGCTCGAAGAGAATGGATGATACTAGGACTTCATACCACATGCAAATTGACTAACTACTCATAATCAATTTCAAACACACAAGCAACAGTTTCACAACATTATGTGCCATGAAAATAGTTCAACCAATTCAATTCTTTAAACTGCTCTAAACCATCCATTAATCAGCTATAGAATCATAAGTGTTCGTGCGGGATTTAGCACCCCAACATAGCGAACAAATCGAGAAAGATAATTCGATTACTTAACTGGAATCCGGGATGATACTAGGACTTCATACCACATGCAAATTGACTAACTACTCATAATCAATTTCAAACACACAAGCAACAGTTTCACAACATTATGTGCCATGAAAATAGTTCAACCAATTCAATTCTTTAAACTGCTCTAAACCATCCATTAATCAGCTATATATAATCATAAGTGTTCGTGCGGATTTATGACCCCCCAACATAGCGAACAAATCGAGAAAGATAATTCGATTACTTAACTG